>CAEFZX010000682.1:0-78719 GCA_903066825.1 Alfaro cultratus | reverse complement strand
CATTGTTGTAGCTGATATTTGGTGAAATGATGCACTAATCGACTCAGAAATACTCCCATGTTTACATAGAAACAGAGAGACTTGCGGCCATGTGGGATTTTCTAGGTCGGTTGTGGGCGGAGCTTGGTAAGGTCCATTGATATACAGTATGTACCCTCACAAAAGAAAGCAGAGAGAGAGAGATCATTACAAGCCCTCATGCAAACTAGACATTAATTGAATTGAAGTCTGGATTTTTGCAACAGTTTTGAGCAATTTTTTGTTGAGTTAAGATATTAGACTTCTACAAGATACAAAGTTTCTCACTTACAGCAGCACAGCAGCTAACTAAGGCAGATAATCCCCATGCTGACCTACTTGCTTTTGTACTCAAAAACAGTGAGAACACCCCTGAGGATTAGTTCAATGCAGCATGAAAAAAGCTCTGGAGAAAGCTTAAAATGATAAGAATTTCACAGCTTTTGTCTGAGATTTTGACTCCCATCTGTAACAGTTTGAAAATTTTACAACTTAATTACAGTGCAAGAGATGCCCTAATAACTGTCAGTTTTACTGCTTGGTGAAACTTTAAAGGCCAAGTCACAGAAGAACGCTGGGTTTATCATTTTCTTAAAGAAACTTGTTTTGAATAAAACCAAAAGAATAATATAAGAAACTTAGAAACAAGACTTAAAAAAAATAAAATAAAGAATGTGAAGAAAAAATAGACAGCCGGGGATGAACTGCTACAAAAGACTTGGGGTAAAGTCCAAATTGGGCAGCTCGGACAGGCACATGGCTATGATTCTGTTCGTGCCCAATCAACACACTCAGTCACGAAATTAACAAATAGAATTTCAGAAGAATCTAAGGCTTGAACACCAAAGGAGAAGTGAATTGAGATGGAGTGACATCTGCACACAACCTCAAGGGAAACTCTCCTGCCATTGTAATTATATCCCTGTTATATTGCTGCTGAGCTTTGCTGTCAATATCTCTATTCAGACCGTATTTGCACAAAGTTTGTTTAGAGACAAGTAATGTACTCCCTGCTTGCTTGCAGTGATAAAAATATTGAATGAGCTTTTTTGCCTTTGATCAATATGAGTGATGATAAAATGATTGTTGCACAAAATATCCATTTGCTTCTGGTTGACACAATTGAGCCGACCATGCAATGTGAAGGTTTTCATTTCCCGTCAGCTGCCTCAAATTTGATTACATTCTACAAACATTAGTGTGCTTTGTTGGAATTTTAGGTAAAAACTAGCATGTCGTTGTTGACTGGAAGGACATTTATGCACTTTTTTCCCAACATTTTATGCAAGTAAAAACCTGAAAAGAATAAAATGCATTTTGTGCTCATCCTCCCTGGTTCAATACGTTTTACTACAAGCTAAGGGACACAGCATGAATGGAGACACTCTGGACAGATGAGACCAGCATTATGTTTTTGGGCAAACTTGCAAAAGGTTAAGTCGGATGGAAAACTAACACTGCAGATCACCCTGTAGTCAAAGCTCTAGATCCAACTGAGAATCTGAGGCAAGACTTAAAACTTATTTTTACAGGCTCACTCCATCTAATCTGTAGGGGCAGAAGTTTCAACTCAATGTGCAAAACTAGCAGGCGCACACCCTTAAAGACTGGCAGCTGTATTAGCAGCAAGAAGATGGTTCTACGGAGTATTTACTCACGTGGCATAAAACTGCACGCCACACTTTCCAGATTTTTAGTTGTAAAATATATATACAACTGTGTATCATTTGCTTTCAGCTCACAACTATGTTGGTTTTCTACAGATCAAAATATGATATAAATAAAGTGCCAGGTTGTAATGTGACAAAATGTGGGAAGGCCAAAGCTCAAGTATTCACAAAGCACCACAAATGCACATTTACCTCCACAAATTTATGTTCAAACTTTTTTCTTCAGAAGATTTATACTTTTTCTGTTAGCAGAACAGCAGTCATTCACCATTAGTAAGTAAAAAGTAATGATTCTATAAATGGTCAGCAAAAAAAATATACATAACTGGTAACAAGAAAGTAAAATATACAACAAAACAAGGTAAGAATCAAAATAACTAAAACTGATGCTCAACATCTGTTTGAACAGCCAAACAATGACCAAAAGTACAAATTTTACAAACTTCCAGAATTTTGCATTATATTAATAGCAAGTACAATCAAAACTGTAAGATAGCTACTTGCAACAAGCAGTGTAGAAGAGCATGGTGTTTCATGAGTATTTTAAGAGAGGATGAGTTAAGTTACTCGTTCTGCTAGTCACTTCTGTATAACTCACAACCATATAAGGCCGTTCAATTAGTAGATCAGCTCCAAAACACTCAGAAACCCCTTTCCGCTCTCAGGCGACAAACATGAGCATTTCTCAACACAAACATCAAGACACATGACCACATGAGGACTCATCATTATCAGTGGTCTTCAAGAAAGCAGGGACACAGAACTAGTGCAGTTGTCTAGGACTTCAGGTTTTAATAACAGGCTTCTAAAAGCAGACAAGATCTGCCACTTCTAATCTGGATCAATGCACAGACAACAAGACACTCTCCCACACACTGTCACTGACACTTCCTTGCTTCTAGATGCCACAATCAAAATGACACAATCAGGTAACTGCTAAAGCACAGCCCAGGAAAGTTCATATATATATATATATATATATATATATATATATATATAAAGTCTGAAAGACATTTGGCACACAGTCATGGTGAAGAACATTGTCTGTACAGCCTAAGGTCTTATATGAGTTCTTATGATGAACTCCCCATTTTTAAAGATGTTTTTTTTTTTTTTTTGAAAATTAGGAAAATAACTCTAAATGGCAGGTTTCAAATATTCAGGAGCCTGCTGAGTTTTAAATGCAAATAAATGCTCATAATCTGAGTGAAAGTGAGGAAAACTCCTTCTCTGTGATTGGAGAGGCTTAAGATAGAAAAAAATATGATTAATATTTAAAGTGATTGGTGCAAAGAGTGGATCTAAAAGCTATTAAACCCTGGGGCATACTTAGTTTTTCAGTCACAGCTACTAGGCTTTCTACTTCTTTTGCCCTCCACTTGTCTTACATAATATCCAGTCATGAACAGATGTGAGGAGAGGGCCAAAAATGAGTGACAAAGCACATAAGTTTAAGAAGAAAAACTTTGAACAGCCTTCAGAAAGCATGAAGATCTACTGATCGAGAGCATTTTGAAAAATTATATCAAAGTCTGAGGCCTTTAGAAGCAAAGTATATCAAATTTGGGAGTGGAATAAAACATTTTCGAGCAGAACTGTATAAAATAAGTGAAAATGTATTTGCATGACCTTGGGAGACACATGGAAAAACAAATGTGAATAAAAGGGGGATAAATGAATTAGCAAGTCCCAAAGTTTGGGACAGAGCAATATGCCGCTGCTTAATTATGTAATCTTGGCAGAACGTAATCCAATAAAGAATGCAAATAATTGATTAGCACTAATCCTCTCACTCTTCTCTGCCATGCACACCAGGGAACAATTAAATGCTAAGCTCCGCAGATAGAGCACCTGTGGAAAGATGAATGAGTGGAGCCCGTCGGATTAATAGCACTGGTGAGGAAGAAAAGGCAGGTTGAGAAGCGAGCATGAGTGCAGAATTACTAATAGTCTCTTCACGCTCTATAAGCCACTAAAGTGACCACTAGCCTGAAGTACATTCGTTCTCAACCAATTAAGACAAATGGGTCGATGGCGGCCACTGGTACCTGTGTGTTTTGGTTCCTTAGAAAGAAAAACACTTAACACTATTTGTAGGTAATCTTATCAGGGCAGCTGTCTGAGAAGTGAACAAAGTTTATTTACTCAGCAAAGAACTGAGCAGCAGAGCCACACTGGAGTCTGGGAAACTATTAAAAGAACAAACCATTCAGCTTCAATCTCAGAACATATTACCATGTGGTGCAGCATCTACTGATTTTTTCACAAAAAAACAGAACATGAAAGGAGCTACATTATTACATACATACTGGTATCTGCACAACTACTTATTCTGAATTATATTTCTGATGGTATATCTCTGGTGATGCAGGATATATATATTTCTGTCAATAGTCTTGTCTTAATGCTCAAATATGTATTCACATTTTGCAATTTTTTTTAATGAAACTGCACAGTTGCACATTCCTTTGGACAATATTTTTTACAGCTAGACAGTATGTTGGAATTTTGCCCTTATTGTACAGTATTTTTTATACATTCTGTTTTTAGTGCATATTTCTATCTTTATGTAAATCTATGTACTTTGATTACTTGTCACTTTGCAGCTGTTGCACAGAAATCTTCCCATTGTGGAACAATAAAGGCTATTTCTATTGTATTCTATTAACTTTTTGCCTTTTTTGTTAAAAGCATTTTGAAACTAGACAGAAGTAGACAGAAACCAAATTGAGAAAAGTTCCCCATTTTAATGTTCAAGAAAAATCTCCAATAAAATGAACATGAGAATAAAGAAAACAAAAACATTCTCAAAACTAGCAATGTTATTTTCTGTCCACAGAGAGGCATAAGTGAATAATTTGTGCTATGATGCGTTATAGCACCAATAAAGTTACCAGTCAGACTTTGTTACCAATTACAAGCAAAATCAAGTTAGAGATTTAGAAATCTGAACTGAAACATAATTATCAGGCTGCCTCAAAGTAGCGTAGGCCAAATCCAATCCAGATATATTGAAAGCTGCGAAGTAGCACTTTTACTTTGGCAGCGAGTTGGAAGCTAACTTTAATGTTGTCACTATTCCAAAAAAACATATGAATGCCAGAGAGACAGAGTTATGAGGACAATCATGTCTGAAACTGTAGTACGATCAGTGCAACTGCCACAATTCCAGTTCACACCAGTCAGGAAAAGGAAGAAGAAAATAATCACATCCCTGGAGTCAAACAAGAAAAGTTTCTTAGGCAATTTCTTTCATTTGGTATTCTTCATTAGATTTTAATGTATTCCATTGGTGCGTGAGCTGCAGAATATAGCTTTCTCAAGGCACAAGAATACTTAGAGATAATTGAGATGTTAAATTCCAAGCAATAACCTATACAAATTTAATCACCATCATCCTCTGCTTTAGCTTCATTATCCACATCAGCATGCAACAGGGCTTGAGGCTCATCAGTTGACCTCTGGTACTAACATGTCAGCTAAAAGTCTTTGCAGCTCTCACTCTGTCTGACCATGTTCTTCATTAGTTATACCTCTGTAAAGAATGGACGGCCTGTCCAAGGTGTATCCTGCCTATCGGCCAACAGAAACTGGAGCTAGGCACCAGCTCCACAGCATACGACGATAAGTGGGTATAGACAATGGATGGATGGAATTTAGACGTAATTCTTAAAGGGGAAATTTGACAGATTGAAAGAGAATCAATTTACTCATCCAACATATTGCTTACAAAAGCTTCCTGATTTTCTTAAACCTCTTTACTTGCAGGCAATCAAGTGTCAGCCTGATTTGACATCAGTAACCCAAACACACACAATGCAATAAAAGGTGATATTCTTTGCATGCCATTTTGTGAAATGTATTTTGGTTGAAATCCATATTAGTATCTTGAGATGAAATATACTGCTGGCAAAACCAATCACTTTATGAGTCCCCCTACTAGAGCAGTTGAGTTGTAGTGGTCTTGCATTTCTTGCCCTGGTTGTTCTGATGCCGGATTTTTAATAAATACTTTTTAAATAATGCTCCATCAGAGATTTGGGTTATAGTTCTGACAACCAAACTACAAACTGTATTTTCTTTCAAACTTTCCTCCCTGATGTGTCGTAAGAGTTTCTTAAGAGTTCATCATGTAAACATCAACAATTAGGGCTACAATTATGCTATATTCCATGATGTTATTTTCTTGTTTCTCAACTCATTATTGTACCCAAGAGCACAATAATGTAAATGAGTCTGGAGCATGAGTGTAGAGTAGAACGTTGCACTGTTTCGAGTTTTTCCTGTTCAGTTTTTCTAATTATCCTAGTATGTTATTTTGGTGTAATCCTACAAATGTCCTTTTCATGGCCAGATCTCTGGTAAACTGATAGTGTGAAGAAATATTCAGATGAGCTCTCACAAGCACATTTGTCCTCAGCTATTCTTTAGGTGTGCTGGAACCCCTTGTTTGTCGTTAGCTGTGATGCACCTATAACTCAACTATAAGTTTGCCAGTTTTTCCTTATTCCATTTTATTTTGTCTAACAAATAAATTTTTTGTCACTGTTCATAAAATGCATGAAGAAAGTTATGATCCCACTATGTGTAGAGGCATCCACAAAGAGTGCACAGAAATACAAAGATCTGATTTTTATCCTACAGATATTCCTTTTCTACAGTAAAAGAAAAATGTCGATATTCAGGGGTGGGACAGCTCTTCTATACAAAGGGTGGCCATAGGGTGTGAAAAGTTTTACCAGGGGATCCATAAACTCTTAAACAAAAAACATTTGCTCTTGGCATTCATCCTTATAGAACATGCAAGTCGGGCTTTGCAAATTGATCCCAAAAAAAGCTACTCCTATTGCCGTTTTTAAAAGACTATCAAACATTTAGTAATAATGAGACAGCCCATATTGCATGTTGCCTTGCATGTAGACAGAAATAAAAACCATAAGTCACGCATCTTTGCGCTAGTTGTAATGACTTACAGAGGGTGCTTCCAGAGGTGGCCAGTGCTAGCCTGACCACACCTCTAGCTACGCCCCTGTCCACGTCAGATCGTAGGTCTATTCAAAAATAACCTTTTAATTGATGCAAGTGGTTTACCAAAATATGCAAAATATGAATATTCTTGTGACGTCATGTCAGCAACATTAAATAAAGGTTTTGTCTGAATTCCGTCAACAGAAATAGAATATAGACTAAATTGTAAAAAAAAGTATTCATTCATCTGCTTTCATTCACATTTGCACTTGAGTGGCATCACATTTTTAATGGATAAAGTTAAAGATGAAACCAGCCCACCTTTTGCAGCTGTAGCAGCTTCACTCTTGTGGGATATTATTCTACAAGACTGAATTTTTTGACCATCCTCCCAGCAGAGAACAAGAACTTCTTACTGTTCTCTGCACTCATTTTTCCCAAAGGCATTCTGTCGGGTTGCAGTTAGGACTCCGCACATGCCAGTCAACCACACCAAACTTTCTCATCCATTTCTTTTTGGACATTGCTTTGTCCACTGGCTCACAGTCATGCTGGAAAAGAAATGGCTCATCCCCAAACTGTTCCACAAAGTTGGAAGCATGTAATTCCCTAAAATGTCTCGGTTTGCTGAAGCATTAAGAATTCTTTTCACTAGAACTAAGGGGCTGAGATAAACTCCTAAAAAACAGCCGCACACCATCATTCCCTCTGCACCCAATTTCACCTTAGATGATGTAAAGTAGCAGTGAAGAAAGTGCTGTCCAAACAAACAAATGCAGACAGAGATACTTGATTATGTTTCCAACAGAAAATGTCCTACGGTTCAGTGGTGGTAAACTTTAGACCAGTGTAATCAACAGCTGGCCTTGCATTTGAGCAAATAAAGGCATAGAAACCCATTCTATGAAGTTCTTCATACAGTTTGGATCTCCAGCCATCAGCTCTGCAGTAAGTTAGTGACCTCTGCACTGTTTACCTCACCAGCCACCTTGTGGAGATGTTGACTAAATGCTTTCTCTTGGATGTAATACCAAGTAACAGTTTACTGTGAAATTTCCCCACTGGATTTTTTTCATACATGGTATCCTCTCAGTACAATGCTAGAATTCACTAAAATCCTGAGAGCAATCCATTAACTACTGGTAACTAAATATTGTGTTTAACTTTGATTTGTCTTTGTTATAGATTACCATTTTTGGTTTCTCACTGCAAACAGATGTGTACTTGTAAAACTGTACATCTTTGAGTCACGAGTCAGAACGAGAAGCAGAAGTGGAGCCTCCAGCACAATGGCCAACAATGCAGCACAATTTCTGAATGGTAAGTCAGCAACAAAAACACCAAAAAACATTTACTTATTGCCAGAAAACAGCTGCAGGTATTTATTTAAGTCCTTGGACTGTTTCGAGAAGCAGTAAAGACCCAAATGGAAGTACAAAAACATGCAAAAAGGGAATTTTGCATAATAGGTCTCCTTTAATGTTTTACATTAAACCAATTCAGTATATTTGCGCCAACTGTTCTTAAACTTGATAGCTATGTCTGCGTCAGGCTGTTAATATGCTTGTAATCCAAGCAATAAACAAAGCCAGATGGCAAAAAGTATTAGGAATTTGAAACATTTACAGGTGGGTTAGTGTTTTCAGAAATGCCGATCCTAAAAATCAGAGATTGGAGAAAATAAGTTCACAGCTGATCTGGCTGATTACTTCATTTTATTGAAGGCTTGAGAAAGGAAAAACAGGAATAGTTTCCCACAAAACCAAACCAAACATATTCCCTACTGTGTATGTGGCATTCAAAGCTTAATTATTACTCAAGTTAAAAAAAGAATAAACAATTTAAGAACTTATCTACAGCTAAACTAGTTAAGAACTGAACAGACAAGTAAAAAAAAGATCTTTCAGGTTCTAGGAATAGGAAAGGCTGAAAGCATAAGGTTGTAATTCTGACACTGTCAAAGGAGCTACAGTCTGGATCATCATCTTATCTTTGCTTATAAATCAAATGCAATGAAGAAAATTATTTGCTCCATAAATTCCAAAAGAATCAATATTAAATCAGGACAGAGGTTCACATTTTTTCAGTTTGGGCTCTTTCCCTTTTTATGACTTTTAATTTACAATAAAGCTATTTTTCTGATATAATTTATATTCACAATTTAACTGTCCCAAATTAAACTGAATGAAGTACTTAGATCTGCCAAAGTCTAGTAATTTATTATCAGACATTTTGTAAACCTCTTAAGTAACTAAATTGAGGAAATATCAAAACCAAACAGTTCTCACATTTATCAGATCTTCATTTCTAAATAAAAATGGTCTGTAAAAATATATCACGACAGCATGATCAGCTGGACCGTTTTTAGTGATTAGCCAAAAATTAATAAGCCAATGAATTCAGTAAACCAGATGAAATGTAACTGGTGCTAAGTTTCACTAAAATACAGAAAATGAAAAAAAAAAAAAAAAAAGTATTTAAGCTAACTTCAGTCCTGCTCTGAGACCCCAATTGTTGTGCTAAACGATGAAGGAAAAAATAAAGATGTAAAACAGTTTTTGGTTATTAAAGTGCTCTGACACAATCTATTAGCAGCAGTAAGTATATACATATAAATGTGGTTCTGCACTCTTAATCGACAAACTTATTTTAAAATGTATGCATTGACAGACAAAAAAAATAAAAAACAATTGCTCAGTAGTAACTTCTACCTGACCTCTTATAACAAAATTAGAAAGGAAAAAAAATCTCATGCAGATCATCATTCACACTTTACACACATACAAAATTACATTTCTGTTTTGTCTTTTAAGAATAGTTTCTGTAAACACTGTTTTAGATCCTTCGGGTTTTTTTTAAACACATATTTGCTACAGTCTGAAGGTTTTTTCCCCTCCCATTTAAAAACAGTTCAAGGCTTCTGTTCTGGCTCCTGCAGCTTTGTCTTATATGTCACGTTCCAACTGTTGCAATATCAACATCTATACTTTAACTTTTAACCCACCTCAAGTCAACCTGTTCCAAAGTTAAGAAACTAGAAGAATTAAATGGAAGCTCTGGTGTGATGATGTCTACATGTGAGTGTTTTAAAAGTCTTTAAACATACGTAGCCACCCATAAATAACATCGAAGGGGACAAAGAGTGGTTGACAAGGCTAGTGTTGAATATAGATAAGGCATAGTCTGGGAAGGTCTGAATCAGGAGTTCACACATTGGGTAGCCTTGGTTAACATTTTTCGTACTTTTTTTCCTTAAATGGTGGTAGAGCGTAGCATTTCTGTAAGGAGGTGAAGGGAACATTTATATTCAGAGAGCTTGCAGAAACTCCTGGAGCTGCCTGACAAGCTCTGTGTCCACTGTCTCCATCAAGACCCCAAAGCTCTGGTCCCCCATCATGGCTTGCTGTGCCTTCAGTTTCTCATAGACAAACTGCTGGAGGGAGACGCTATGGACCGGGTCCTGCAGGGCCAACTGCAGCAGAGAGAAAAAACAAACAAGAAATACACAAATTAGTTTTAAACTGGCATTGTGTAGTAATACTTTTCTGAGAAGATTAATATTTTGTGTTTATTTGTTGTTATCCAGAATACACAACATAAAAAAATTTAATGGGATGAATCTATGAGCTCTGGGGTTTTGAACTTAATTACTGAAATAAATTCAATTTGATGGAATTCTGTTTAATTTAAATGCTTACCAGTCAAAATTACTACTAAAGTGATATTTTAATTGTGTTGCACTTTGGCTAAATAACTCAAAGGGAAAATTAAACTATATTATAAATATTTTGAACTTTTTAAAAAGATGTTAACTGTTGAAAATCATAACATGTAAATTCCATTCCTTCTTTGCAGATGTGAACAAATATGATTTTCTTTTAATGGATTAAAATCTAAATTTTATTTCGACTCCCATAGGTGTTGAAATGGAGGCTAGATGGATGCAGAGCAGAATCAAAGAGCAGAGAGAAGAACAAAGTTCAAATCATCCCTTCCTTCGATCATAATGGGCAAGGATCAAGTCCCCGACTCCATCTCTCTGCTTTGGAATAAATAAGTTATTTTTGAATTGAACTGAAAATAAATAATTCACTCTCTACACAAAGACCCTTAATTTAGTCATTTATTATCAAAGCATCTGCAAAACAAACCATGTAGGATTTGATTTGTTGTTCCAAGCAATCTTGCATTGCAAGATCTATAAACTGACTTCTTGTTATACAACCTCTTGGTGGAACACAATAAAAAAAGACTGGAACAGTCCCAGACAGGTCATTTGACATAAACAAATAGATTTCTGTTTTAATGGAGAGGCTATTTACATAACTAACAATAAACAAGTTTTAGGAAGCCTACCATGTAGCACCTGGATCAATAAAACCCAAGTCGATTTTAACAAAAAAGTGAAGTGGAAAGCAGCTCAGACATGTTGCCATTTCCAAGTCTTACATAAACATCGAACAAAGAACTTGGAAAGAAAGTGATTCAGTACATGTAGTCACAGCCATTCATCTTGCGCTGAGGAAAGCACTGGAAAAACAATTCTTGACAACAGAGTGAAAAAAAGGCCAGGGAAGTTGGATGGCTGACTAGAGCTGATACATTTCTATGGGTAAGCAAACAGTCATTTGTTTTCTGTGAAGTGAAGCCAGGGAAGAGGCAAACAATAGCACAGTAAAGGTTGAGAGACTCTGCTTTGCAAATAAACTCAAGGACAATACTGTCAACATCATTAGACACATAAAACTTTTCAAACATGCAGTGTTGAGTATTCATTTACCCTCTTGTAAATAAAGTAACTACAATCACACCATACCTTTTAGTTTTCAACTATCACATAGGATCTATTTTCTATCACTGTCTGCTTCTTAAATATATTCTGTCACTCACTTAAGTTTGTTTTCACTCCAGACAAAACATTAAGAAAAAGAACATGGACTCTTTGCTGCACAAGGCTGAATGAAAGAACATCAAAACTCCCAACACGGAAAGACATGCAGAAGCAGAATATTGTAATGAAAATATTTAGTCACTAATGGATCATAAGAAACAGCACTTGCCATGCTAATTACTATTTTGACATGGCTGTGCAATCAAACTAGTGAAACGTGGCCTAATGGAAAAACTGCCATCTAAGTTGCATAATTGCCTTCACTACAATGATCTGGGTGGAGTACCTCTCTCCCTTTGAACAGGACTGAAACCCTGCTGCTGAGTGTGTGAGCATGTTACCAGGCCTCTGAAACTCTATTAATTGTGGTTGAGTTGGAAAAAACGCTCCTATAAGATCTTCAAACCACTAACATTCTCTTAAAGGTGGTTCTTGTTGAATTTACATCAGAGAGAGGCATTTATGGTGTGTAGCCATATCAATTCAATTGTGTTTTAATATCAATTCCAAAGGTATTTAAATAGAAAAAACAAAAACAATCACACAGCGTTACCAGACAGGTACCATCTCACAATCCTCCTGCTTGATTGCAGCTTGTTGCCACTGGGGACCAACTGACCAGCCTTTGGACACAGCTGATGCTGATGGCTGTAAGGGCCTAGCATGGCCGGACCAAAGTTGAACTGCTAACAGGAGATTCCTCTGCGCATCTCGACCACACTTTTAAAAATCTTGCCTTATATTTGTCTTTGTATTGGTTCTTAAGTTGATTTCAGATTAGCTAAATGAAACTTCCGAAATAGGCTAATATGTTGTCATGGCTTTAGGATGACATGGTTGAGGAAATAATGCAGTTAGTATTCAGTCTTAACATCTAATGTTCAGGGTGGATGGATATGGTTTTCGTCTTAGAAAACTCCCTGTTTCTCTAAATAATTTTATCTGTATTGTAAACCTTTCATGAGTAACTTATCAAAACTATCACCCATTATTATTGAGTTTGTTGACTTCCGTGTTTAACATGACTATCGTGATATCTCTTAGGCAGATCAAACAGACAGAGGATGTACCGTATTTTCATGACTATAAGTCGCAGTTTTTTTCATAGTTTGGCTGGGGGTGCGACTTATGTGTGAAATTACTAACACAGTATTGTATCATATCACATGTTATTTTCACACTAAACCGCAAGAGGGCGCTCTAGGCCTGTGTTCTTCTACCTTCGAAGTTAGTGGAGTTGTTTAAAAGCGACACAGGACGAAGATTTCATTGCGTTTAGTGATTTGGAGTGACACATATGGCTTGGTAAACTTGTTAGCATGTTATTTATGCTATAGTTATCTGAATAACTCTTAATATATTATGTTAACATACTAGGCACATTCTCAGTTCGTTGTTCATGTGTCATGTAACGTTAGCATACCATACAATTATTCAGCCTGTTGTTGGCTTTATTCTATTTTTATTGCCTTTCAAAATGACATGTCTGTTCTTGGTGTTGGATTTTATCAAATAAATTTCCCTCAAAAATGCGACTTATATATGTATTTTTCTTTTTTATTATGCCTTTTATGGCTGGTGCGACTTATACTCCGGAGCGACTTATAGTCCGGAAAATATGGTAGTTTCCTTTTACAGACATCAGCCCAGTTAAGTCAGAGGTAACTGTTAGAATTTGTGCAGATGTTGTGATCACATTTACTTCTACTATTAAAGTAAACAAAACTAGCAGATGCTAGTAGCTTCACAAAAGGTCATGTCAGAGGCAAAATAATATCTTTAAATAATATCAAAGAACATGCTTCAGAATCCAGTTGTACAGCAAGTGGGTGCACAAATTTTAAAATTTTAAAACTAATACTATGAGGTGCACCTGAAATACCAGCCTAATTTCTAAATGTGAATTTGTTAATGGAATATTACAAAAATAAATCTAAGGGAAATAGCTTAAAAAGTGTAAAGGTGAAATATAATTTCTTAGGAAATATACCATGAAGAAAAAATTCAATATGCCTGGAAGATAAATGCCTGAAAAAAGCCATAAAACAAAAATATAATCCAAAATTATATTTGGAAAAGAGCATCTATTTAGCGAGTAAGTGTAAATCAATAAGAACACTTTAGGGAAATGAGGAAGGATAAGAAGAGTGTCATACAGATGAATCAGCAGAATGTTAGCAGGACCCTGTGGATACACATGCTTCTCTTCTAACGGTAAGAGTGTTGAGAGTAATGCACTTGGGACATGGTGTGCTGGGACCTTTCTCATAACAGCACAGAAATGAAACAATCTGTAGTGTAGCTTCTACTGTTAAGAACTATAGATTTGATCCATCATCTTCCCCTGGGGAAAGAATCAGAGGCATATGCAAGGAGACAAGAGAAAGTAATAGGCAATGAGAAGAAAATGACATGATAGGCTGAGAAAAAAAAGTGGGTTAAGAAAAAAAAACATTAAAGAGATACTATGACATGAAAGAAGATGGCTCTAATTTAAGACACAAGATAACTTATATAAAACAGTTATACTGAGAACTGACAAAAGAAAAATGGAGAACGATTACTTTCACCTTTCAAGTATTCACCAAACTATTGGTTAATTTTTTAGGGAAAAATAAAGAGACCAGCATGGTCAGACCAAATTTGGACCGTTGACACACGGTGACATGGTTCCAAGACATTTGTTTTAGCACACCTCCTTTAAGTCCACAAGACGCGCTAAGCCAAGCTCCTGGAAGTTAAATAGTTGGGGCTGTTTTCCAAATAACAACAACCATGAAATTCTGACCAATCACACAATAGTATTGCCTGTAGACGGGGATTGTGACAAGAAGGGGTGGACAACATAAAAATGAGAACAAAATAATGTGATTTTAGTCATGGAATGGGGACAATAAGAGAAGATTTCAGGACTTTGCCTTGACCATGCAGAACCCTTAAGACAAAGGTCTCTATTTCTCACAAAAAACCCCCACCAAAAAAAACCAACATTGTAATTTAAGAATGTGTACACACTGTGTGAAAACAACCTTTTTTTTCTTATCTGACAATAAAACTAAATGTCAGATTTAGTTTTATATAAAAATACTAGTGCATTTTTTTATACATTAGTAGAAATGTTTTTCAATTGTGACGTGGGTCAAAGATATTGGTTAGTCTTCTTCAAAGTTCTCACAATAGTTTGACCAGCTCCTGATAGAGCTGGTGCAACAGAGTCAGGTTTTCAGACTGGCTTGCTCAGATACACCTTTTCCACTCCACCTGCAGTTTTATAGCACTGATATTAGAGCTGTGGGACGACAAGTCCAAAACACTGACTTTGTTGTCCTTTATAAATAGACAATTAAGCACCTTTCTTGCTAATCTGATGATACAAAATACACAAATTAACTCCTGAAGCACCAAACCTGGAATTTTGAAAATGTATTCATATCCAAATAATGATCTACAGTATTACCACTCTCCCCTACACCTCTTCATGCTGCCCCAGCCAAGTCATGTTCTCAAGACTGCAAGATTCCCACTTTTACCATTTTTTTTCTCCAACTATAACACTTCAATTTGAACTTCACCAGACCACAGGACATGCTGTTGGACAAGGACATGGACTTTAACCACGAGTGGAGCTACAAAGTAGAAATGCAATCAATTGGAGTAATTGCTTCAGTTTGGGTCAACAAAGGATTTGTTTTACTGTGAATCATACCCCAAAATATCTGCTTCAACCACTATCTGTTACTTTAGTTCCGGAATTCATACACACATTTTATATGAAAACGTGAAGTTTTGAGGCACAAAACTGGTTTCCTTCCTGTACAGTATGATAACTGGACTATGGTGGATCATAGTGTTTTTAATCACAAAGAATTCTATGAACAGATGAATATTTTAAGTCACCTTCAGGTTGACTTAAAATAGGAAATACAATGAGTAAGAGGATGGGGTGTTTTATTCCAGTGTATGTACATTTCTGGTATAACACAGACATTTTTGACAGATATTTTAAGATCCGTTAAAATTATGGTTTAAAAAAGTGGCTACCGGTTACTAAACCTTTTTTAGTTCTATATCATTTAACAGTAACAATCTTTCCTCTAACAAGTTTGGTGAAAAAGCACATTTGCACTTCAGCAGAAGATCTGAGATTAAACTAAATCAAGACAGCATTTGCTAAGTAGGGCCAATGATGCAACAACCTGTACTTTTCCAGCCTTTATCTCATACCTGGTGGTGGCTTATGTCTAACTCCATAAAATACAATTCATGAGCACGACTGTGCAAACAGAAAGTGTGTGACGCAAGAAGTGCTGAGAGTGGATGATATATTTGAAGTGTAATCTATGAACTGTAAGACAATGCTGACAGCAGAAGGTACGGGGGCTGATATTAACCTCCTCAGTTAAATAAGAATGCATCATTTTACAGCGTCACCAGCTAGACAGCCTCTAAATGTCTAGCGAGACCAATAAGCTGCCTTAAAGAGGTCAAACTTGATTTAGGGAGTTGTGTTTCTCAAAACAAGTCACTCTAAGCCCACATTTAGCCAGCATAATGATTATAAAAGAAGCAGTGAGACTTGTATGGATGAGAAAACCAAATAAGTGGGGCCAATACTACAAAGACGCTTTAATAAATCAAAGATGTCTGCCTTAACTAACCAGGAGGACTGTAGTTAGTCACACCATGAAGCTGCCTTTCAACTGGCTTGTTAACCTAGGTTTTGTGATATTGGATATAAACTGCCCTGTGCAAAAATAAATTAAGTAAGTTGCAAGTGAGTGTGCAAGTTATCAAAACCAGATCAATAAAACATGGATATTTCAGACACATTTTATCGTGTACTTATTTTACCTTAATATGGTAGAAATGTTGCCTTTCATAAAGACCAGTGTTGTAGTGAAGACCACCTGACCCGAGACCAAGACAAGACCAAGACCAGAGTGCATCGAGACCGAGACAAGACCAAGACTTTTAGAGTCTGAGACCAAGCCAAGACCAAGACCGAGGGAAGTCGAGACCGAGTCAAGACCAAGACCAGCGCCCTGCGCTACATGACACAATAAAATGTGAAATATGATCAAAATTGCTAATCAAATTGATTTGAAAAATTCACATTCCCATAAAACACCTAGATATTAAATACTTAGAGCTGAAATAAATTTGACCAATATTAAAAGCAGAACAAACTCATTACAGCTGCCACTTTGAACAAAAACAATCAATGAGAAACGTGCATTCTCTGCGTGCTCTTTTGTTCTTGTGTTTTATTTATTTGCTAATTAAATAAATATCAATGTATATAATTAAATAAAATAATAATAGCTACCACAGTGTACGCAGAACATTACAAGAACAAAGAACGGCTCTCAGTGAGCCTCCAGTTTTATCTTCTTAGTAAAGAAAAGTTCAGAAGACTTGGATCGTTCGTGAAAGTCATCACTATATTGCAGACTTTTGGACACAGTGTTGTCCCATATATGTGACACGTCAACATCTCCGCACAATAATTCAGCACTGTGAGTGACTTTTTTTTCCCATCACAAACGCTTATGTGTCTCTGTACAGCTAGCTTTGTTGAAATTTCTTTGAGCTTCTTTTAAGTGACAAAAAAAGTTATAAATATCACTTATTAGTAATAAGTGATATTTGTCAGTAGCCCATGTCTAGAAAGCTTTATGTTATCCTGAGATAACCACTCAATGCATCCATTTTATTCGAAATGTGTTAAAAACAAGAAAAGGTTGAGCTGCACATCTTTTCTTGAAAAGGGGCACTTTATTCTGCTTTGTGTTGCTGTATATCATGAGACTAGAAGACTCCATCTAGCAAAAGATGGTAAACTGTGACTGTTAGAGTATGGACACGGTCAGCAGCAGCAGTACACATGCATTGTAATTTAAGTAGTGACTGATTACTTGAGACCAAATTATGCCGAGAGACCATTTTCCACACCATTACACTGCCATCATCAGCCTGGACTATTCAGGACAGGGAAGGCTGGGTGCTCACTTAGAAGATGCTTAGGCTAAATTCTTCCTCTACCATCTGTGTGACTCAGCAGAAATGTACAGCTTCATTGGGTCCCTGAACATTTCTTCTTTCATTCATTTATGTTTTGAAGAGCCTGGGCCTGCTGCATTATTACAGCTGTCAAAATCTCCCAAAGCCCCTTAAATTTAGGGTCAATGACCTATTATACAACTTTAATGAATGCAATCCAGACCTATATTGAATGGTCTTAGTTTTACTTTGCTTATTCTGTCATCTGCCATCTGTCATGTTTGTTCATATCTAGCTTTGTAAATTTTGCATAATTCTTTAATAAACACAGGGTTGCTCTGAAAACATGTCTAAGGAAATATAAGTAGGGCAGAACACTATTCAAATGAATAATTTATGCTACAGTCTATTCTACATCAAAGATTCTAGTAATGGATGACCCAAGAATGTGTTTGCAATGTCTGCACTTTTTGCAATCATGGAAATACCAATTTTAGATGCAGCAATTTCACCATTTAAAAGCTACACCATATTGCTAACGGTGGACACTCCTCCAAAAGATAAATGCAGATGTTCTACTCACTTTCATGGCCACAGATCTGTAAAATCAGGCATGCAGATTGTTTCTACAAACATCTTTTTTAAAGGTTGGATGCCACCTGTCCAATAAGACCACTCATAACAATTTTCCTGGTACTAAAACATTCAACTGTCAACTTTTCAAAGTATCACAATAAAGTAGAAGTGGTAGGAAACAGAAGGAACTCAACAGTGAAGTGGTAACTCACTCAGCATGGGGACACTGCAGACCTCCAAATATCTTGGGCCTTCACATTAGTTCAAGAACATTACAGAGAACTTTGTGAAATATAATTCCTTACATCCTCTAGTACTATGCAAAGTGGTATAAAGGCCACTGAGCTATCAAGTGGAGACATGTTTTAATTTACTGAACAATCACACTTCTTTGAGAATCCAATAAACAAGTCTGGGTTTGGTGATTGCCATGTATTGTACAGTGCAAAATGGAAACTTTGGTGGAAAGACAACTATGGTGTGGTTTTACTTTCAGGGATTAGCTTTGACTGCTTAGTTTCAGTCAAAGGAAAGGTACAGCGTACAAACGCATTTTGAAAAACATTGAACTTTGTTAGAACAGTGTTCATTGGTCCTTTCCTATTCTATAATGAGCATGCACCAGTGAACAAAACAAGTTCTATAAAAACATGGATGAAAAGATGATTAGCCTGCACAAAGTCCTGACAATAACCAAAGGAACAGTTTTGAGGTGAATTAGAGAGGCCAGGCCCACTTATCAAACATCAGTGTCTGACCTCAAAAAATCACTACTAGAAAAAGTGTTAAGTATTTCTACAAATATACTTTTAAACCTCATGGGAAAAGTGCTGAAATGAAGGTGGTCTTCTCTAATCCCTACATGTTGCTGCACACCGTCTTGTCATCTGGCTGAAAAACTGCTTCTATACCTTCTACGTCACTTGCAAGAAAAAGACCTTCAGTAGTCATAGTGAGGAACTTGAAGAAATTTCATTCATATATAACAAAATCAACACATCACAAATGTTAGCATAGCTTAACTATGAATTAATATTTTAACAGGAGTTGTCAGAGTAATTGTTGTGTTTCAATTTTGATCATACAATTTTGTTTTCAAAGTGTTAAAATCATAATACCATGTTATCTCCTAGTTAATACATAGTTAACTAGGACTATGTATTAACTAGTCCTAGTTAATACTGGGACTAGGACTATTGTCCTTCTTATTGTCCATTAAGAAGGACAATAATGAAGGATATTGTCCTTCATTAAGAAGGACAATATCCTTCTTAATGAAGGATATTGTACCATAATCTTTTAGTGGGCAATACCTAGATACACTCAAGATATGAATGCAACATAGTGGTGATTTTGTAATTAAAAAAATACTTTTTTTTACAATTTGTGTCATCACAAACAGAAAGATGTGCATGGTCAGCAAAGTTAGAGACAGCATAATAATAACAATAGAGGCAAAACAAGGAATGGAAATGAACAAGATATATGACTACTTCTTGAAGAAGTAGAGACACAATAATCAAATTAGATGTAAAAAAAAAAAAAAATGAGAAAAGAAAATTGACCTATGGATCATCTGAAAGAGAGAAATAAGCAATCTGCACAAATAAAAGCCAACTTGATGGTGCACAAACTAAATATTCCAATCATAGCAAAGGTGGATAGAAGAAAAGATGAAACCTGTGGAGTTGTGAGAAAGAAAATAAATTGAGTGACGATGAGAGGAAAGGAGTGATGATGAGAGTAAAGGGTGGAGTGAGAGTGACATGCTCCTGCTGCGGCTCACTGATAAAGAGGATATGGTCTTTATGCCTCAGAGAGAGTAGAAGATAAATGAGGCAGGATGAAAAGAGGAGAGACAAATGAGATGTGAAGAAAGTGGAAAGGTTTGAAAGTGGCCTAGTGAGCAGACAGAAGAGCAAAGGAAAAAAAAAATTCAGAACAGAGAACTAAAGAAAATACTGCAAATAAAAACGCTAATTTATCGTCATCATAAAAGTGGCGTTCTGCTCCTATAGCTGTAAAAAAACAAACAAAAAAAAACAAAAAAAAACACCTGTTTTTATCTCGTGCAATACACAATAGAAATCTGAGTGTGTTTGCTCTATCTGTTCTTACTAAAAGATGAGTTGCCAAACATTTTTGTGCTTGTAGTGAGAACCATAGTGTTACACTAAAGTTGCAAAGATGGATGGCACAGTTACACATCTCTGTGCCAGTAATGGGCAATTTACCCTTGATGTGAGCATTTGGTTGCAAATTGAGATAATCTCTTTCTCTGAAACAACAGGCTGAGCCAACTGGCTGGAAAAATAAATGACCAAACCATCTCTAAACAGATGCGTTACATAATTACTGGCTATAGAATAATGAGATACCTAAGTCAACATAGCTGTCCTTCAAAAAGTAGAAATGGCTATACTGGTGCATCAAAAAATCTTTAGCACCAAAAAGAGATGTAAAAGAGTTATCTATTAACTATTAAGTAAATATTGAGGCTGATATTAAATGTGATTTTAAAATCATACCTGCAATATATAAAAAAATAGCTATGGATTTTAGATAGAACCTTCTGCAGATTTACATCAAAGCACAAAAATTCATTCTGAGATTCTCAAAATACCACCGACAGCTTTTATATGATCATCTAATGGCTCAGCTGAATCCTTTCAAAAGTCACTTAAGGTAGCACCTCACTTTAAACTTTCGGTGCACAACTGTCATTAAAACATCAAAAGGAAATGACAGGAAAGGACTGTATATGATTATGCAAATATTTCTGGAAGCATATGAGAGCGTGGCTAAAGGACATTATTCAAGAAAGGGGAAGTATCTCCTTGTGAGTATGAGTGGTGTTAGAGCTCCACTGGCTTGCTGAGAATGGGCAATACTAATTTAAGTCTGACACTTACTGTTGTCACTTCTAGTCATACACACATTTTTACAATATTACATTCAATGTAAAAAAAATTAAGTATTTTTGTATTTTGTATGGAATGGTAGTAAAAACTGATGGCTTTCTCATTCAAACTATAAGACTAACTGCTATGAACAAGTGATAAGGACAGAATAGAGGGGAAATACGCACAAAACAAAAACTAAAAAAGGACACCACACTGAACTGAATAAGGTCAAGTACATTTCCCATGATAACCTTCATGTTAAAGTGACAGGAGAGGACAGAGCAAAACAATGACAGAAAAGAGACAAGATAAGCAGCAAAGAACAAATCAGTTTTTCTCCTGCTTTGATATTTCATTAGTGTTGTGGTACTCTGACCTAGAAGGAGGATTCAGAACTTCAATGCAGTCATTTTCACACTAAGTGAGACAGCACAAATTATTATACTGTTACTGGTGTTGTACTTGAAAGCTGAAGTTCTGCAGTCTCATGAACTTTGTTATTAACTATGGAAACAAACACAAGAAAAATATGCATTGGTTGGAAAGGATGAGATTTCTATTAGTACGCACATATCAAGAAATCCCAGACAGAAAGACTAAAAGTCTGAGTCCAGCAGGCTGATCTTAAAAACACAATTTGTGTTGACAAGGACAATAACAAAGGTCATCGAGAAATGCGAGAACATTGTCACCCAGACACTCGAATGCCCAAGAACAAATAAGACCAGTCCAAAAATAACTGTTCACTGTTGAAAAAGTATTTATAATAATTTGAGCATTACATCTTTATCTAAGCAAAACTGTAAATTAAAAACAATTTCTTGCAGAATGATGACCCCTGCTTTACCTTCAATTCCTAACTGAGTGTGTTTTTGATACATGAGCATATGCTGCCTGTTTCTGCACAGTTGCATCATTGTCTAGAGTTATGCAACCTTGAACTATGCTTCAAAGATGAAATGCTTAGGCTATACTTTTAGTAAACAACTTCAGAATTATGCATAAAGACCTAATGTTATGAATTCTGTGCAGTTCATTTATGTACAGCAGTGGTGACCAAAGTCAGGCCTGAAGGGTTGGTATCCTGCATGTGTTAGTTTTATCCCGGGTTCACCACAGCTAAATTAAATAGTACTTTAATAATTGGCCTTTGCAGAACACTGTGACATGATGAGGGTAGTTGGACCATTTGAATCAGCTGTGTTGGAGAAGAAACACCTAAAAATTGCAGGACACTCGTCCTTGGGGACTGGAGATGGACATCGATGTACACAAAGTAATTTAGTCAGGTCTCAGGTACATTTGTTTTAGGATAGTTTAATATTTAGTCAGTTCTGGATGGTAGAGACATACAGTTTATATTTAAAAAGTAATTGTAAGTCAGAATCTTCTTTTTACCCTGACTGAACATTTTTGATAACCAAACCTACTTAGACATGATTTTCCAGTCTGTAACATTATTAAATGAAAATACTTGAAATCTCTTTAAATCCCCCAGCCACTCAGGCATCCACAGCCTGTTTTCCAAAGAACATGAAGAGCTCTTAAGACTATAGTGGCATGACAGCTCAAACATTACTAATGCCAAAGGACCTTCTATTTTTGTTTTGCCAACATATTTCATTTGATAATTTTTTTAACTATGCTACTTCTCTTAACTATCACAAGTAGTGCTTCAGTCTAAAGGTACACGCCAAAAGATACATTTTAAAACCTTAATCCTTTAATAAGACTTTCCTTAAGATGGATAAGCAGATGAAAAAAAAAAACAGCAACAAATTGTGCTTCATAAACAAATAAAATATTGTAAAACAACTTCTGTCTCGTCAACGTGAGCTCACACTGCTCCAGTGGCTCATTCAAGATATAACTTCATTTATAAACAAACTTTGAATGACAGGCCAAGTCAAAGAATGATATTCAGTATCTTCAAAGAAATCTAGCATGTAATCAGGCAAGCACCAAAAGTCCCTATTCATTTGCAAGATAACACTGAGAAGTGCAAAGGTGACAGGTAAAACTTTGCAGTTCTCAGCTTAAAGATTTCTGTAATGAAAATAAATAAATGCAGTAAAATACATCACAGCTCTCCATCTAACCCAGAGGTCTCAAACTCCAGTCCTCAAGGGCCACTGTCCTGCAGTTTTTAGATGTGCCACAGGTACAAAACGCTGGAATGAAATGGCTTAATTACCTCCTTCTTGTGTAGATAGGTTCTCCAGAGCCTTGCTAATGACCTAATTATTCTATTCAGGTGTGGTACAGCAGAGGCACATCTAAAAGTTGCAGGACACCGGCCCTCTAGGACTGGAGTTTTAGACCCCTGATCTAACCTAATCTCTATGAATTCTGTGCAGGAACAACTGTGGAAGCTGGAAAATAACAGAAGTCTGTTGGAACAGAAATCAAGGGGAGAATAAAACATCAAATCTTCATTTGTGCAATAAAACACCCACTCTAACAATCAGTCTCTAGTATTTCTAGAATGTTGACATAAAAATCCAGCTGAAGATTTTTTGAGAACTTCTCAATTTTTCTTTCATATGTATAATTTTTCTCCTTTCTGACACACTTGTGTTTTTGTGACCACATACTCTTATAACCCTAACCCTTATCAGCCAACCAGGTAACAACACAATGCAAACTTTTAAATAGCTTGCTTGAAGCTGGCTTCAAAAGAGTTAATAATATGGTCAATGATGTCAGTATGGTCTGACGTCATTGATTATTGAAAAAAGATCTTGTTTAATATCTTTTTGAACAAGATATTATGCATCTTTGAAAGAACAAAAGTTTGTAATGTTGTGATGAAACCTTATTTAAATGACCAGATAAATTAGAGAATTTACATTAATCTTGCCCATCTCTCTCATCAAAGAGAAAGATGAGGATTGCCACGGAGTAAAAATTTTGTGTTTTTACTAATGTACCACTGAGGTTTTACTGATTTGAACTGCATCAACTGCAGTCTTCAAAATGTGGTTTGCAAGAAAATAAGCATGATCTCCAACTGATTTAGTTCCTGTTTAAATAGAGGCAGTCCAACTTTAGTAACTGAAGAAATAAAAGTGCTTCTCAAATAGTGCTATTGCACCATTTCTCCGTCCTTGGGCAATGCCGCAGGGAACTTTAATATACCAGCTCATTTTTCAGATAATTTTATTGCATTTATGAGTAATATTTGGATGTGCTAACCTAGTTAAACTTTGCTTAATGTTAGTAAAATATCTGCACTAATGAGCTCCCAGTGCAGGGGAACACAATTATATGTGGGACGTATGGGAACCTGTCTTCTAGACCTTTGCAAAAGGTGCTAAATCAAGTCAAAGACTTGAAAATAGGCATCACACAAATGCGACTGTTTTTATGTATGACAAAGTGAGGAAATAAGAAGAAACAGTGTTTCTAGTTTGCAATTTATGACATAAAATGTCATACCTGCTAAACTTGTGGTGTTAATTAAAATGTATATGCATTAATAAAGATACATTTTATGCTAACTTGACAGGTATATTTAAATACTGATATTTGTGGCTAAAAGAAATGGAATAAAAAATTAATTATGAGACTGTGCAGCTGTGTCACTTAATTTTTCACTGGTTTACAATAATAGCTCTAAAGCAAGGTTATCTAAATTTGATGAATGTCTGCTACCTCGCCTTCCCTCAACATGTCTGCCCTTGACTCTTCTGGTTATATCTGTTCTTTAAGACGCTATAAGACTTGAAAACGAATACAATTTGCAACTCATTTTCAAACTTTTAAAATACAGATGTATTTTAGTCAAAGATAATTAAAGATAAAAAATGCTTCACAAATATAACTTAAAAACAGGAGATTAAAATCTAGATGTTGGAGATGACAGATCATCTGGACCCACTGTTTCTGATGTAACTAAATGTAAATTAAAGCTGTTTTATCGCTGTTTGATGTGTCACAACAAAATATCTGCTGATGGTTACAAATCATTTAAAACCAATTACTCTGGAAAGAATCCTTTTAGATTTTAAGCCACAATTATCGGCTTCAGTTCCACCCTTTTCTTTTTCTGTTTCGGCCAAATACATAAGACTTACTGACAACAGCTGTGGTTTCACATTGTAAGTTTATGACTTCCTTTCCATCCACCACAAGCACATAAGTATTAGCTCGACAACATTTTAGAGATGCATTTTAGAAGTTTAAATATCATTAGAGTAACATTTTGACAACTACGTGCCATATTTCTATGCTGTGATCATAATGAGCACAATCATATTTGAACAGTAACAAATGTTGAAGCTACATTACATTAATATTGGTGTGTATTCTCAAACTGTTCTGAGTTTGTCAACACTCACTATGCTTGCTTTCCCACAGAGCAACTGACTCACACTATTTGCTTTCTCAGTTTTGAAGTGTGTAATAAGAGAGAAATAATTTCAAAATACTCAAAAGTTTTAAACCACCTTCAACTTGCTTATAATATTTATATACATATTCATTTAAAGATCAAGTTTCTAATGTTAAATTTAAAATGGACTATTTTCAATTTGGGGGATTTCTAAGGAAGATTTTTCTATTAGTCTCAGATGATATTTTACTCGCTTATTCATTTGTAAATTCAGCCTCACGTTGGAGCTAATGTTCAGTGAACAAAATGTTCAGTTGATCATTTCTCTCTCTAACCCAAACATAATATTTTAACTGTAATAGCCTTTGAAATTTTAATGGATTCAGAAAAAAAAAAAGAAAAAAAAAAAAAAGAAAAAAAAAATTAAAAGAAAAAGTTGTGTTGCAGGCTGCCGGCGAACATCCTAAAAATCCTATGCTGATGCCAATATTAGTGCCAGTTTTCTGTCCCCAGTTATTCAGAAAAATTTATTTAAAGTTTTCGATTTACAGTGATTGTCAAATCCAACAAGATTAATGTCATGAACCAAATTTTAAACGTTTAGATTAACACTGAAAAAGTGCCACATCACATTAAGTTATTGTGAGCCCTTTAAAAAAGAAATTAAAAAGACATATGTGGCTTATTAATATCTACTAGCAGTCTGTTAGCGTATTCGCTTTCTCCAGTTAATTAAACCACCTTTTTGTGAATTAAAACCTATGGGTCATTCATGTTATGAAGTCTGAATCTTAATTAACTTGGATGAAAGCTTAGACAGATAATCATGCAAATCAGAAATGCTGGTCAGGTCTCAAAAACAGTCAGACTTGTGGTTCCAGTGTAATGAGTCACATGGCTAATGAATGAGCTCTTCTTCATTGTTAATTAGGAAATACACTGATCAATTTAACAGCTAATTGTTGAAGCTAGGACCAATTACAGACATTATCATTACTTGAATCACACCAATTAACTCTGTGTAGACCTTGAAACAGAGCTGATATGAAATAATAAAACTTTTTTTTGGCATCACCTGTAGTTTAATCCACAATGCAGAAATGGTAGAAAACCTGAGCTTTCCCCCCTTGAAAAATAACTTTGGACAATTATCATTGTAACTGATTCTCTGCTCCTAACCTGATTATTGGCAGCCTTTTTCTGTCAGATCCCTTACAACCTATTTGACACCTCCTTCTGCAGCACCTGAAGGAGCTGTCTAATTCACCAATTTCCTCTCTCCTGGAATCAATATCAAAACACATGTTGGAGGCAACTGAATTATAAAAGTTCATTTTTGGACTTTGTTCTCCTGAACAAGTGTAAGAGACTGTAGTGCTGTCAATTTTTAGATCATCTGTTGCTCCTCTACCTATAGTAAAGCATTTTAAAAAATTACTTTAGATATTGAGGTATAAATGAAAATGAAAAAAAAAAAGATAGAGCTTTACACATGCTAGACAAATTATGAGTCCTTCTTTTGTGACAGTAGTACAGATTAATTGATTTCCACATTCTAGACGAGAAAACAAGACCAAATGTATTTTAAATTAAGATTTTGTCTGTCCCAACTGCTCATCAGATTACATTTACTTGCAGGCAAAGTGAGTAATGATGATTGTTTTGGTTTTAAAACCTTCATCTTGACATTTGCACAAATTATATTTGACACTTTCTCTAGTAAGGAGATGGTCATTTCTGGAAGACTGCACAATTTAATTATTACTACAGTTTGTGTATGTATGGATATTGTTATGACTCAACCTGAACTTTTGAAATCCCTTTCAGTCAGATCATGACCTCTATGCTTTGGTGTTCCTTAGAGACTTTTCTGGACCACATTAGTGGCTTTTTCTGAAAGCTTTCAGAGACAAATCCAGCAACTCTCAAAAGACGACAGGCATTTCACTGGACTCCATTCTACCAAATCAGACACAAGATTGCACACAGTGGAACACTAAAAAATTTAGGCTACGGTCCACAGACAGCACATGCTCACTGACACCACTTGATCTAAACACATTCATGGAAAATTATCTGGAAGGAAATATATGTGGTGGAAATAGGTGCACAATAGGGTTATATGATTTTGGAAAATCATGTAACTGTGGTAACAATTTTGAATATTGAAGTGACTAAATTGATTGTGATCAACCTGTATTTTCCTTCTTTCTTTTCCAATCATAATGACTCTACCACCTTCAAATTTTAAGCATCTCTCTATTAGATAGAGACGTAAACATTACAAGTAAATTAAATTGGTCAATTATTTAGTGGCAAGTACATTCTGAATGCACAGCCTCTGACTGTTACAGACAAAATAATTAGCTGTGTTATTGCATGCACTGAATAGGTGATGCTCAGACTGCCAGAAGCACCAGTACCTGGTTTGATGTTCATCATATTGCTGCACTCTTTAAGCACTTCCATGCCATGCCACACTGAAGCAGTAATTTATGGAGAAGAAGCCCCAACAAAATATGAAGTGTATATGTTGCCCAGTAAATGAACAACAATTTCAGTTCACTGATATTTCTGGATTAATGAATAATGAATGAATTAAATACATGAAGTTTTCTTGTTCTTATATTTGACTATTACATTAAATCACTAATAATAACTGCATTGGAATGAGTGGATATATTTAACCCCTATCCACTCTACTAGTTCAAATTTTAAGTCATAAATCTAGAATTCTAACATCAAATCAAGATATAACAATCACTTAAGTACTCATTGTTTCTTAAGAATGAACTGTGAGTTACAGGGAAAAAAATTACAATAGCAAATGTAATTTGCTATTACAGAAAAGCTCAACAGCTGTGCCAATTTGCAGAAGTCACACACACTGTCTGTTTTAGACTACTGCAAATTGGCACAAGCTTAAAAATCACATCAGCAACTATCAGCAACACTGAAGGTCTAATTTTGACTGCACCTTTTCAAAATATGTTTCAAGTCAACTAAAAAAGTATTTTTCTCAGTCCTGAAGCATTCTTCACTACTCTCATGGACAAATGGCTCTTGAGATGAGAAGCAAAAAGAAATGGAAGCTAATTTTTGTAGCTGTGCCTTGAGCCATACAAACAAGAATCTTTTCATCCTGCGCTGCAAAATAACCGTGTCAGAGAGGTCTGTTATTCAACCCAACTAAATTATGCTGAGACTGATGGTCTGCTTGAGAACAGAGCAACAATGAAGCAAGAATGGCAAGTCTTCATTACCAATGCTTTGTGTGGCTCAGAGTGAAACGATAACACGCTGAAACTCATTTCCTACAAATATACACCTCTGCAGGATCTTTGGAGGCAGTGTGATTGCTCATTAAAACGAAATAATACAAGATGGTTGAATGAAAGGAACAACTTAATGTCTCATCAGCTTCAAATAATATTTTTTTAACGATTGAGAGCAGTGAGCCTCACCTATGCTATAAGCTGATAACAACCTGTTACACAGATAATTGAGTTGGCAAGTATTTCATCCCATTTGCAAAGATATGAAATCTTTTTTTTCCTTTAAGAAAAAATAATGATTAATAAAAGCTACTTGAGAAAACACTTGTACAATTTCAAAAGATGGAATGCTGAGAATAGACTTTCACAAACTAGAAATAGATACAGTTTAGGATCTTATTTTTCTGCAGAGATTAACATCTTAAAAAAATACTTTCCAGATACACCTGATGCCCTAGCGTGATCATATGACCAGGCCTAATGTTGGCCTCTGCAACAGTTCAAATCAACTCACACAACAAATTCTGAAAAGCGAATATCTTTCACAACAACTGCCAGAAATGACCAAGGTCTGGCATTTTACTGCATGTTTAGTTTAGCAACATGTTTTTTTTTTTTTTTTGTTTGTTTTTTTTTTGCTGTATTCTGCGAACGGAGAACAGTACTTTTACTTTGATTTCTGTAAATAAATATAGTACTTTCACTTTGATTTCTGTAAATAAATATTTTGGTTTATGTATTGTTTAAAATATGATATCAGTGTTTGTTTAGTTTACAATTTCTATATGGCCGGTTGGCAACATCACACGTAAAATACTCAGACCAGCTTTATATCAAAGCATATTCTTTTAAATGATGCCCTTGCAAAAGCCCAGTCCTAAATACGACTGAAAGTCTGTGGCAAAAGTTTAAAAAAAATGCTGTTTAGAAACTATTCAAACTATATCCACAATCGGTATGGCCAAGAAAAGCACAGAATGAGGTAAAAAAAAGTCTCTAGAGTTCCAAAGTTAGTAGAGAAATACCCCAACAGACCAGCAGTTGTAATAGGTAGTTCTATAAAGCTTTAGATCAGGGACTGAATACAAATGTATGCCACACGTTTTGGTCTTTTTGGAAACTTTTACAAAGACCTGTACATGGGAACCTAGTCACCAACTTTCTCATATCCCACACTAGACAACCAGGTTGTTGCAATGAACCTGTGACTCCAGCCTCAATTGCAGCAAAACACTATTGCCCCAATCACAACTGAATGATGAGCTGTAACAAGCAACCCCCCCATTGCACATGTACACCAACTTATCTTGGCACTAATAGGTGTCATAGGCCACCTTCATCCTGTTTTTGTGTCTGAATGTAATCAGTCAGCAGCAACTACTTTAACAAATTCAACTAAATAACCTGCACTGTATTACTGTGTGGGGAAAAACCAAACAAGCTCAAGTGGGTGTGAGCCACCACAGCACAACAAACAGAGTCCATGTCATTAGTACCCAGTGGACAATGTCTTTGATGTTGCCTATCCCTCTTCTTGTTTGATGGTACTGGCCTTGTAGATGAAGCACAAGAATCAAATGATGCATTATGTACAGAGGCCCCACACTGCATCAGTTACCAGAGTCTCGTTGTCTGCAATACTCAGATCAAAGTGAGGGACCCTTACAAATCCAATACAAGAGAGTGGAACAGTCAACAGCTTCCATGACACAAAAACAAACTCCCCTTGAAGCAGAGAAAAACATTGCAAGTCCAATTTAGGCAGAAATCAGGAGACAGCAGCAGCCAAGAGGCAGCCTCTCCACCTAAAGGACAAGAAATATGAAGAGCTGCACCCACGATGAGTTTAGTCTGTGTATGGAATGCAAAGCAGCATATCTTCACACTTAAGTTTAATAGACTACCAATACACTCAAGATCTGAGCTTTACATATCCATATTCATAATATGTATATCACTGTTTACATATACAGGCTACCTTTTTGTGAATGCAGCTCTAATGTCTTGGATTTTCTTTTTTGCATTGCAGACACATAATTACCAAACAGCCTGAAGATAAAGAGCATTGCAAAATACACATTTAGATGATTCGTGAGTTTTTTCCTCCTTGGTTTAATTTTAAATGTAATATAAAGAAACAAAAAAAAAACGTATTTGTAATCACATCAGTTTGATAACAACCTACCCTACAGACAGTTAGCTGAATAGTTTAAAGATAAATACAAGCCAAAAATTAGATACAGCATATGTGTTACATAAAAAAAGTCAAAAGTTCAAAATGAATTAATTCATTCCAAAGATAAAAGGCGTACAGGAAATAAACAGAGTGGGGTTCTTCATTTAAAACCTAATAAAATGAGTAAAACTTTGATTTAAAATACTGAAGGATATATAAAGAAGTGAATAATTTGCCAACGTTAAGGCAACGTTTCCAAAACGCCCTGCATGATCGGCCAGGTCTTGGTGCAGTAACAGGCAGGAGGTATGGAAATGAGAGGAGAGGGTAGGCACAGACAGCAGGGGAGGAACTGATAGCCTGGTGCATCACCTTCACTTCCCTGCCCTCCTGGAGATCTCTGGGACACAGGTCAGAAAGTCCTGCAAAACTAACTTAGATTTTATAAATTAGTTTTTTTTTTCTCCCTCTTTAATCCACTTCAGCTGGAGCATCAGTGAGTGACTGTGTGCAGGCCAAAGCAATGAGTAAAATCCAGCTAAGCACTACTTCACTAGTGGTGTAGTGGTGACAATATTTGAAGAGGCATCATCATCAACTTTAATACCAGTCACAGCTGAAACAATGTGCAGAACCATCAAAGTTAAATTAGACTAGAAAAACATCAAATAAAAAGACGAAGCTAAAATCCCAACAATGTAAAGGAAGTCAAAGTTAAATATAAATCATAATACAATAAAGCACTGAAATAGATAAAATCAATACCAGTAAAAGTTCAGTAAAGTCTCAGTAATATTAAGAGATAAGATAAGATAAAATTTTATTGTCATTGTCACATGAACAACAAAATTTGAGAAATGCCATCAGTCGGTGCAAAGTGCCATCAGTCGGGCAAAAAAAGATAAATTTACACACAGTGTAAGAAGTAAATAACAATAGCTGATACACATCAGTCATGATGATTAATGGTTATTTTTGATTGCACTTAGTTTTTTTTTTGCTGTCCGGTAAAAGCTGTCTCTAAGGCGGTTGGTTCTTGTTCTGAGGCCAGAGTAAAAATTAATTTTTAGACTGGTTTTAAAAATGGATAGTAAAGGGGCCTGTCAAATGTGCAAAGGTAGGTTATTACAAAATTTAAGAGGCTCAATAAAGAATAAAGAATAAAGAAATTCTAAGTTTAGAACTGGGAATGAACAGGAGTTGCTGGTCAGCAGACCTAAGTCACTGAGTAGGAGTGTGGTGGTGGAGAAGCACCGTTGAATAAGGGCGTTGAAAACCTTAAAAAACAGTCTGGAGGACTTTAAAGTGAGCTCTAAAATACACAGGCAACCATTGGGAGTGAAGCCAGGACAGCGGTAATGTGCTCTCTTTGATGCATTCCTGTTAGAAGCCGCACAGCAGCGTTTTGAACTAGTTGCAGATGTCTAACAATTGAGAACTGGTTGAGTCTAAGAAAGAGTGAATTAGTAATCCTGTGATTAAATGAAGGCATGGATTAATATTTTCAACTGTTGCCTTGAAGGATCAGATTTTACCTATCTGATCTTTTAAATGGTAAAAGCAAAACATTTATGGTTTACATTAACTGAAATCATGTCTGAACTAAAGCCTAATTCTGGCTGTTCAAAATTTAATCTTACATTTGACATTCTTAAAAATTTAGGCTTTCATATTTGTAAAAATATGTGGCACTTCATACATAGAATTAATAACCTAAACTGTGAGTCTTGGTTTAAGTTTAATTTTATACTATTATATTACATTCATTGTAAAAGTAAAACGGGTACTTTTTGAAGAAAACTTAGCTTTTATTTAATGGTAAACTATTAAAATCAAGTACCAAAAGGTTCAGAAGAAATGTGAAATCTTCACCTTAGTTCAGCAGGTCAAACAGCAGCAGCAGGGCTTTGTTTTTAGCCAGTGCTCTGACCAGGAATTATCCCCACTAAAATGATTTGGTGTTGCTTCATCAACTTCTTTCACATACTATATTGACAATATCCGTGCGCTTCTTCATGTGTTTCCCTTTCACAATATGAAAATGGCTTCTTGCTACTTAGTGAAAACACCAAAAGAATGAATGTAATGCAATTGGATTTCAGTTTGTTCCAATTAGCAACTCTGGTCCCAGTTACTGTGCTTTTAGATCAGAATCCACATGTTGTAAAGGACATGTTTTCACACAGGAATGCAGATGCACAGTAAAGTGAAACGCTCTGAAAAACCAAAATTGGACTCAATAATTTTTGCCAAAAAGTCACGGATCCCCATTCTCATTTACTTTCTGCTCAAACTGAAAACTGTATCATGCGGGCACAGGCGCTGCTTTTACACTCGCATTCATCCGCATCTTCAAGCACAGAGGCACACAAGCATTAAGACGGCAGAGGTGCGACTTTAAGTCCTCTCTTTTCTATTCCTTGGAGCAAAAAGTCAGAGTCTGGGTTGAAGTGATAAGTGCACCGGGATACCACCAAGCAAAATACACACATGCTAACACAAAGAGGATAGTCTCGTAGAAAGATTTTCCTATTCAGAATAAACTGTAAAAGTAATTTTACTGAAGCATTTCTTAGAGGAACACCTCTCAGACACAGCCACCAATAATATAATTAAGCTGTACTTCACAAAATTGAGAGAAGGGTGAATATTTCTGAGCTTGAGAGTGGGCCAGAATAGAAAACAGATGCATGCTCATTCACAGATATATCCTTGTTCCGTTTAATTGATGTACATCTCCCACAGATTGGCTATATTTGGATCCCCATCAGCACTAAAGCCTTTTTGTATATTTCTATAACATAAATCGATTCAGGTTCTTCATTTAAGTGTATATACAGTCCGCCAGATAATGCTGCTGCAGCTGTTGAATGGTAATACATACAGGTCCTCTAAAATGTATTCATGTTGCTTAAACCTCTTCAAATTTAGTCATATTAAATAAGACAAACATCAGCATATTTGAATCACATGGGAGGGAAATGATAAAGAAGAGGTCCGGAACCCTAAGCAAACAACCAGAGCAGCAATAAAATGGTTTAGACCAAATCACACTCCTGTGTTAAAATGGTCTAGTCCAAGTAGAAACTGAAAACCAACAAAAAATTATTGAAAAAACTTGACAAAGCCAGTAGAGACAAAACCAACATGATTTGCAGCTGTACATACAGCAAAAGCTAATTTTCCAAGGTATTGATTCAGATCACCCTTCACATTTGTATTTGTAAAATAATAATAATAAGCATGCATATCTTCTGTTACACCATGGCATAGTATGGCATAACAGAATAATTAGTATGAAAAGAGGAGAACAAAGAAAAAACCCATACATACTCTTAAATATTAGAGCTGTAAAGAAAGTTAAGAAAACATTACAATAGTTAAAAAATTACTTATATACCGTTTGTATGTGCACATGCATGTGAGTGTGTGCTTCATATGTTTGACTCACAAGTTTCTTCCTCTTATCCTGCTCAGTTGGTGGCTCCTCTTCGTCACTTAGCTTGGGCTCTTCAAAATGGATCATCAGCATGCAGCTGCCAACACAATAATATTCAGCTCCATATTAATAACCACCCATAGACCTGCACAGCAGGAGACAATCTCAGAGCAAGCAGCGTGTGCAAACACAGACCCACAAAAAGGCTGAACCCTCTGGCATTTGTTTTACACAACCACAAACGTTATTCATATTGGTTCATCTGCATGCAGAGAGGATCTGCAAGTAAAAACCTTTGTGCTTGGTATAAAGTCTGTGTATGGTCTTTTATTTCCTTTGTGTTCATTTCTTAATTCAGTACTGGGAGCACAGATAAGATTGTGGTGGCATGAATAGGATATTTTGTGACTTTGCACAGCGCCAAGTGACAAGCTGCGATCAGAAAGTCAATAAATTCTGCTTAATGACATTCAAAGGCGGGAATATAAAAATCTTTCAACCTATAATAGAGTGTTTACAGAAGATTTCACACATTTATGTAATGAAACTGAGGCTGAATCATAATGCTGTTATGATCAGTCCTTTAAAGCAACTACATCAGTACTTGGACATTGATTGTTGAATTGGAATTGAAGTTGTATCAATAACAATTTGAAGGGGATTCTTTGAGGCTTTTCAGTGAACCATTAATAAAATCTATGACCCTTCAAAAAACCTTCAAAGCGCTCTGCAGTTTTTAAGCTCAAAATTAGACGTCATTCCAAAAAGCACATACTTGCTCACATATTACTTGGCTACATGAGTTTATTTATAAACTGACAAAGTCTTAAAAACTGAGAAAAAAATTAATCTTGAAAGAGCAAACAAGGCTTCAGCGTGTAAATAAATAAGATAATGTTCAGCACTTTCTTCAACTACTTAAAAAGAAAGTAGTTTTTTTTTAAATAGTAATCCTGTGCGAATAAAGGAAAGGACTTAATTTCTATGTTGTTCTGAAACAGGTTAAATAAATAATCTCCTTAATGCATTGTATTAAATGTAATGTGTCCATTAAATGTAATGTGTCTAGACAGCTCAGTGTAATACAAAAGCATGCTGGGTTCTTGGACTTTATTGCTGCAAAGTGACAAAAGACTGCAACTCCTAATTCGACATAAAATGGCAAATTGTCTCCATCTACTGAAGAGAGCTTTAAGTAAAGTGCATCCATTAATACTTGCTCCACAACAGTGAACCAAAGGAATTTAATGCAATAATGGCAAATTTAAAAAAAGCTTCACTTAGCCCCGCTGACCCTTTATCTCATTAGGGTTCTTTTAAGGCAGGAAAAAATAAATAAATAAATAAAAAAATGATGAAGAACACCATTTGAGAACCCAAAATATCTCTGAATTGGGTGCTCATAATCTTCTAGGTCACAACCATTAGTCTTAACCTTGTACTATTGGGAAACTAATAAAAGTGTGTAGTGGTAATACAATATTGTGGGCATTGATGGGGAAGAAAGGGTTGTGAATTCATAACTTTTTGTAGATTTTAGAGGTATTATTTCTGTAATTAGAAGTAATTATCGATGCAGTATGATGAAAGAACAATTTCTTTTTAAAGATTTCCTCTAAATATTGTGAAGATTCTTCAGCCCTGGGATGTTTTGCAATCCTCATTTCTAGCATGAATGGCTATGACCATTGATCAGTCAATCAGAAGTTGAAATATATGTTCAAGATAAGTGAATATGTCACACATAAGTGCTACCAGGTCACAGTAACATCGCTGTTCTGTGTGGGCAGTTTTACTGAGTGAAGAACATTGAAAGGTAGCCATTTAATAAAAAAATAATAATTCAGGGGGAAGCATAAATGTTGAAAGCTTTAAAAGAAAACTACATCTTTTACAGGTTCTGGACATATGTCACTGTTTGATTCAGGCAGTGAGAGTCTGAACTGGAATGGCCTGAAGCTATGACAAAAATTTAACAGTTTTATTTTGGATTTGCAACATGTGCCCATCTTATTTGATTATGTTATTTGAACTGCATGATTTTTTCGCAAATTGAAATTTTATTCAATTTCATCTCACAACAAATTAGTTAAAAAATAAAGAAACAAATCAATAAAAAACACAGAACTTACTCTTTAAAGGTCCCCGATTCTGGATCCTCTGTCATCACATCATGCAATGCTTCCACAGAAATGTTAATGATGCCACAGAATTTGTCCTGGATCACACTGACAACACAGAATACACAGGATTCATTAGTTGTGAAGTCGTTAATGTAACAGCTGTCTGCTTTCCCATGTATTAGTGAGTGTGGTGGTTCAACAAAACACACGCTCAATTTAGAGAAACATCACAACACAGCAAAACCCTCTTTCTGGGCACACTAAAAGTGATAAAAAGCCTAGCAAAAAATAATTATATTCTGATTCATAGAAACTTCCTACCACAACAATTTAGCTGTGGATTTCAATTACTAGCATTCAAAACAATTTCAAGGCAGGGGATAATTGAACGTCTAAATCAAAATGTGAGACAGATTATCAGAAAATGCTTTCTGACATTAATGAGTAAAAACATGTTTCCATTGGAAAAATGAACAACATATTAAAAGCACAAAATTTCAAATTGCAGAAATAGACCAAGGGTCACATAAAACAGGCTTTTGCCATCTAGCATTATCTAATAATTATTATTATCTACTATGGTGAGTTTTCCTGTATTGCAGAAGCCCATGCTGGCAACACACACGACTCGAGCCTGGAGATGACCAGCAATCATTGATGAATTATTTGAGTCATTCTTAAAAAGCAGAGAAAAAAAGAAGAAGACTTCATATGTCAAAAAATATAAAAAGATAGGGGGGGGAAAGTACAGAAACAGAATAAGTGTGGGAATGGGTATTGAAATATCAAAGGCTGTCAAGTTCATGAATCTGGAAAGGTGGAAACCAGGCAACGCTGCATAAAGTTCAGTGTCTGGCAAAACACAGAAACTCAGCATGAAATAGTATATCGAGAGTAAACAGCTCTGTCCCAGATTTGTTATGGGTGGGAATGATTTCTCAGCAATTACTGAAGAACAGATTTGGGCTAATCGCTCACTTTTCTTTTTGAGTCCTTGTAAAATGGCTCTTGTTGAAGGTATAGTTATCCTTTCTGACTTTAACCCAGAATGTTATATACACTAGTGTTAAGACCATATCAATGTCATCTGCTCCATATTATCAAAATTAGGGTAATCAAAACTAAAATAGCTATTTTATCTGCCATTAGAGAATATTTTATTTTTGTTGCTAATACAAAGTCTGTTAACAGATAAGTGTCACTTTAAATCCTGTTAATTGCCAATATTATCATCAAGGCTCAACCAGCAGCTGTATGAGAAAGGTCTGGACGCAGTGGAGCACATTGATTTGCTAGTCAAGTGAGAAAACTGTTGTGTACAGACAATTCATTTAGGTCAGCAACAAAGTATCTTAACAAAATTATCAACAAGTAACATCAAAACAGAAAGTAAGCGTAGCACCTAAGTAAACACCTGCTTGTGCATAGATTCATAAAAGACTGAGAGGAAGGTCTAGTAAAGATTTTCTGTTGCCATATGTGTAGAATCAGACAGTTGTTCATAAATAAATTAGAAAACTATGAACATTTGAGGTGAACTGTTGTGTGGACATTGTAACTCGATGTTGAAGCAAACAAAACTGTCCAAAAACACTTCAACTTTAATTTTTAGGTTAAATGCTAAGTACTCTACTGATGTATTCCCATGCTCCACAAGCTTTGAGTGTCCCTTTTTCATTTAATCTTGTTTCTCGGCGCCACAGATCTCACAGACTGTTTTTCAAGCATAAGTAGAACTACCTCACATGGGAAATTTTGATTCTTCCAAAGAAGATGCTCAATTGAACAGAAATGACAGATTTGAAGGTAGAAATGTTTGTGTATTTTTATTCTTATTGTCTTTTTTCTTGTACTTGTATGTATTGAATGCCTGCAGCCTTGTGCGTCATATGCGCTGATTTCTGCTTCAACGTTGAACATGTAGGGGTTGATTTGTTTATCTGAACAGACCGTCACAGTTATTTTATAAGTTATTACGTTTCCGAGAGTCTCAAACATTGTAGCAAAAAATAACAGATGACTCATCATTCCACCACTCTCTTGATTAGGGGTAAATAGTTGATGTTGGGATGTATGGGGCTCTTCTTCTGAATCTGTTGAAAGAATTTTAAAATGTTTTTACAGAAAATAGACTCTTAACTTAAGCAAGAATCCGGTGCTTGACATATTGCAGAAAATAAGACAATAATTCATCAAATGTTAATACCTGTACTATTCTTTTCCACAAATGTTTAGCTTGCAAAAAATCTATTACTTAGCAAGTTTTATCTTTGTCTATGCAATATTTAATGCAAATCTGGTTTGTTCAATGTATAGTATAACGAAAGGTCTAAGATTGAGGTAAACAAACATTAACCTATGAAGGATAGATACATCACATTGACTAAAATAAGATCAAAAGAAAAAAAAAAGCAGGATAAGGGAAATTACAGACAAGATACGGACTTCTTCAATTTTAGCTTTAACTGTACTTGAGATAGTTGATTTTCCATGCAGCACTTAACCCGTCTGAGCTGTCATAATCTATTGCTGCTGCGCACCAAGCATGGGGGTGTAACAAAGGATTTCATGCCTGTCTGTGCCTATGATTACCATATCTGGTTAGCAGAACACTGAGCTTCCCTAAATCTTGATGAAAACAAACTGCCAGTTGGGACATCAAACAAAAAGTTGAACTTCAAACAGCACAAAAAATTGTTTGTACAATTTTTGTAAAAGTTTTATTAAAACAATAAATTGAGAACTTCTTTGATAGCAAGTACATACATACATTTACAATGCACCTTGCTTCTCTTGTCACAGAATGCAAATAAGTTGCAGCTCATTTTAGGACACTATAACTCAAATTGCAGGACAACCAGATCATCTCTTTTGTTTCTTTGCACATCACTGACACTCCTGCTCAGCAATTAGCACCCACACGAACAATTCTCTGCTACTAAATACATATTTAACCTACAGCACTAAGGAGTGTGTCGTTTTGATTTTTCAACAGCTGCTTCACAGGAAATGTTCTAAAGCCGTAGTTTGATCCATTAAAAGTTTCTGCAAAAGAGTGCAAGACTTTTAAGTGTTTGTGAGTATTTATATGTTTGCTCTTAACTGGTGAGTGACAGATGTTGGCCAGATGGTGTTGACTCACAGCACAATGATCCGGCACACTTGAGACTTTTGGCTCAGTACATATTTGCATTTTTCATCTCCCTTACTAAAACATTTGGTATTAAAATTTAAAAAGAGATGTAAATTAAACTTATGGTGGTAGACGTGTGTGTAATTCTCTGAAAATAACACCAGCACTCCTGAATTCATGAGATTTATGGAAATCACACAGATAATACTATTTGTATGAAATTTGAGAACATATCTATTAAGGTATTTATCCAGGTCAGGGTGATTGCATTGAAAGACCTTGTCAAGTGCTTCTTTATTTTAGTAACCGACACTATTTGGGAGAAAGTAACTCAAAACCACAAGGACATAATTCAGGGGAAATAGATTTTTTTTTTTTTTACCTGTTGTCAGATGGGAGAAGAGACAAAAGGGCCAAAGATGACAATTTCCTCCTCTCAGGTTGAGTAATGTTGTCCATGCGGTCCACCCACATCTCGATCATGCTCCCCAGCAACTGGTCCATCTATAAATTAGAGCAAAGAGATTAATAAAGCTTAGCAAAAGTAATCACACACCTTGTTGCAACCATAAATGTCCAACTATTTTTCTTAGTTCCACTAACTGCCTTCTGCTTAACATATCATCTGAAAATATAGAGCTTATGATAACGCTGCTCAGTTTCAACAAAGAAGCACCTAACATCTGCAGAGATCCACATCTTGGGTGGGAAATATTTTGATAGGAAACAAGTGCTTGTTAACTCAACAAATCAGGTATTCATGCAATACAAAAAAAATAATCATTGTTTCACAAAGCTTTACAAACTCCTATTTGAAGTTTGTTACAAGCCAGGTAGGACTACACTGCGCAGGTGGTATTGAACAATGCGAGACAAATAAGAAAACGTTTACCTTCTTGGCCGTCCTGCAATATGTGTGTAGTGGAAAAACCATTATGTGTATGCCACAATAAAACCTGATGATGGTGGTGCGGGGATGCTTCTCCATCATAATCAGAGTTGATAAAAAGATGATTGGAGATAAATACAACCCTCCAAGAATGGTTGTTCATAAATGCTGGGTGTGATTACTTTCATGAGGTCCTGTTATTTAACTCATCTCATTTTTATTTTGCAGACATCTTGTTTGGTCTTATAATCATTTGCTTGCTTTGTCTTGGTTCTTTAAGCCATTTTTTACAAAAGCATGATATTATTTCGATTATTTCTTCTCAGTAATTCACTCTTCTACCTGCCAAAAGTGCATCATATCTTGATCATTTTAAATGTTCAATCAATAATTTAAAAAACAGAGGTTATAGAAAAATTAAAAAAGAAAGCACATAGAGGGCATTAATAAAGAATTAAAAGACAAAAGTGTTTCAACTTTTTTCTATTTCAGAATATGCTACCATCATACAAGTGCCAGCAAAAATAACCATCCCTTTCCTTTCATGTACCAATTGATTTCACAATTGGTACATAGTACACATCAAATGTAAAAGAGCTGCTAGAATGGAAAATGTTGGCTTAATTAAAGTAACACCTGGTTCTTTGATAACAGAGTGAGATGTTTCACTATCGGAATCGCCTCAGCGTGACCCAACACTGGATCACATCTGTCTGTGGCAGACAAGTTGATCCGTAGCTCCACCCACCGTCCACTATCACAGCCAATTTAGGCCTCTAAACTCATTCTCACTTTCTTCCCGTGTGAAAACTACAGCAAAGCTCCCCGAGAACATTCAGGCTAGCTTATCTTTGTTTAACTGTTTTTAGGCATTCTGTATGAAGGCCACGACAAGCCTGGACAGTGCTGGATAAATGCTTCGAGGACTCTTCTTCCACCACGTCTGCCCAGCTCTTAGAGGCTCACGGCTGATGGTTACGCTGTTCCATAGCGAAAACAGAGAAAGAACTTATTTTGTGATATTTATTTTGCAAGCTTCAAATTGTGCTATAAGGACAAGTGTAATTTTAGAAATAAAAAAAAAAAATTTTTTTTATGATGTAAGAAGCAAAGTCAAGATGTCAAGGTTTAAAAATTCCCCCATTTGTAATTCTTTGGGTCATTACTTCAGCCTCAACCTGAATGATTTCCTTTTAACAGCCGCTTTGTCTCTCAGACAAAATGTTGCTGAGTTGACAGAAAAGAAGGGCAGACATCAGCCTCACCTCCTGGTTGCATTCAGAGGCCATTTGTGAGAGCAAAGAGGAGAAGAAGCTGAAGTTCTGGAGCAGGACACGACCGATGATGCCAAGGTAGGTGGACATCACAACAGGATAACGCTGTAAATCACACACACACACACACACACACACACACACACACACACACACACACACACACACACACACACCGACAAAAAATCATATCATCAGATGTGTACAAATGAGTATTTGGTAATGCTTTAACTAAACTAAGGATACAGCAGGTCATTAACCTTGATGGAAGTAGTAATAAATATGAGAAAATCCTGACATGGTGGCCTATTACTGTCTGATTAATACATGCCACCATGAACTAATGGTATACAAAGAAATAAATATTTAAAGGAATAATCTTTGTGACGTATGGCATACTCTATCACTAATTTAACGTATTACAGATAACTTTAACTAAGATGTGCATGAGATGAAAAAAATCCTCACCTCCCCATCCACGATACCTCTAAAGACAGCTGGCATCAGAGGCTGAAACATGTGGACTCCCAGTACAGGGCTAACCTTTAAAGCTATTTCGACCACCTACAGAGACACATGGAGACCAAGGATGAGGGAGACACGTAAAAGGTAGCAAAGAGAAGCACAAAGGTAAAACTCTGAAGGAAGGCAGGGAAAAAAAAAAAGAGGTCATGGAGGGATATTAAGAGAGGAAATAAGGCACGATTATTTGAATAAAATATATATACCGGTACATATATACATCGAATCACTCAGGTTCAGTGACTTCCAGAGAAGGATGGCTGTTTTTGTTTAAATAATGTTAGACATGTGGATGTGTTCTATCAGGTAATGGCTCTTAAACAGAGCCATTGGTCCAGCCTTTTTCCTTACTGAACAGAATCTGCAAATGGTAAAAACCAAACCTAGTATTTACATTTTTTTTAAAATAGTTGGACTGCTCATCTTTCAAAAAACAACAACAAAAACTTGTCAGCTACATTTTTTCCTCAGGGATAAAAAGTCAGGATGTAGCAGCTGTTACAGGCTTGCTTTTATTATGACATATGAGTCTGAAACTAGTCAGTCTGAGCTCTGTAGACTGTCTTTTGGCAAGTCATTTCTCTCATTCCAAAAGGAAAACTGGTGAGTTCATCTCACAGGATTTTTTTTAATGTACTAAGCACAATAGTTCTTTTCAGAAGCAGAATCTCTATGGATGTCCTGACTGAATAGTGCCCTGGACAAGATCTAGGACAAGTCGCTTGCTACATGTCCTATTCAGCATCATCGGGCAATCCAAGTTTAATCTGCCAAATCATAATAAGAATAGTATATCTTTTCAGAGTTGATATCTTTATTTTCTAAAACATCATCTCCAATACTGTTTTGCACTCATCCTGCTTAGTTTACATAAAGATGTTGAAACAGAAAAATAATGTTTTCTCTTCAGCTTATGGTAATCCTGAACACACAGTCATTGCTTGCTCTCTTGTTGACACTTTCGTGATGCTACTGGTACTGCGATGACTTTATTTGAACAGTATCAACATTCTAGCTCAAACTGAACTTTAAAATTAATATAGCAACAAATGTCACAATACATGATGATTAGATAAGAGAGTTCCCTCCGGACATCCTCAAGTAAAACTACAAAACCTTGAAATTTTTATTTAAAAATAATTTCCTAATAACCTTATTAAAATCTGTTTTAGCAGTACAAATGCAGTGACAGTGAAACACTGCTTACTGGCTTTTTCCCCTAGAAGAGAATCTTACAATTATGACTCTGGGTCCAGCAACGTAAATAAGAAAACAAAAATGTGCAACCAGAAAATGTGATAATGTTTACAGAAAGTAAATCAAAAAAAATGTGAAGAGAGAAACAATTATTTGCCAATTTACCAAAGATAATTATGTTTAACTTCTTTTGCTTCTGAGTGGTCAAACCAACCATTGCAGTACATATGGATTCCTCTAACAGCTCATGTTGATTAGCATGAGCTGTCCTCCTTTGTCGGAATATGTTATGTAGATATGTTTGTTTGTTAACTGTGTGCTGGCTCTTCTTTCCCTAGTCAACAACATTAGTCAGAGCCAGATGTGCAATAAGCCATCAGGCAACAACAACAAGCTCAAGCTTTGTGGAATTACAGGCATTCTGCTGACACCCAGCTATGTTGTAAAAAAATAAAATAAAATAAAAAAACAGCAAAAAGTTTTCCTGGGAAAGGCAAATTCTGAGAGATTGTTATTCAGTCATTTTCTTTTAGAATAGAAAATAAATATACTTTATTGTTCAACAATGAGGAAATTCAGGTGAATCTTAGGTAAACAAAAAAAGAACCTTTATAACACAAAACCTATTTGCATTTACAAAACACACCACTAAAATAGTAAAAGTGTTTCAAGTAATATATTTTTACCAATTCAAGAAGAATGCAAACCATGCATTATTTTTAAATATAAGGAAATGTCCATTACTTGAAGGGGTATTACCTTTGTATGCTTTCTGCAGACTATTTAAATATGAAAGTTCACTCAGAGTTCTGCAGGCATGGCCTCATGATAACATGTTTTTATTAATCCTCCTAATACTCAAGATAACTTTTCTTTAGTCACACTCGATATCAGAGGACACCTAAGTCAACCTGTAATCTACGCTAATGTTTAACTTTATTTCAAAAAAGATTATCCTAATCATTTTTAATTCACTTACAAGAAAAGTTGCAGAAAAAAAATCTCTTTACCTTTTGAATGAAATGAAAAAAACTGAAAAAATGGTTGGAAAAAAGCTGAAATATTGAGGAAAACATATTTCTATACACTTTCATTCCATACTTTTCCAGACTCAGATTTATTTGTGTCCATTATGGACATTTGAGTAGAAAAAAAAAAAGAACACTGATGATGCATTTAATAGTTTTTTTTTTTGTTTTTTTTTTTGGCATGTAGACAGATTCTTTAAAGGCAGATTTTTATTCTCCATGACTGCACTTCCTAAAAACAGGTGAAAAAAGCTACAAAAAATAAAGACCTTTAAAGCTTTGCTTTATAAGACCTGGTTTAAACCTAGAGGTCCCATTGTCTACGAACTAGATGTCAGTAAAATGATTTTTTGTTTTTGAGAGAGCGTTTAGATTTGGCTTATCAATCAGTAATCTAAAAAAATAAATAAATTAATTAATTAATTAAATACTGATGGTTAAAATTTATAATTTTAAAATACTAGTTTGCGTTTTCAACTGGAAATAAATGTTCTGCACGCCACAAAAAAATAAACAAAAATTGACAAGATGATTTTATGGTCACAGAGAACTTTAAGTTACCTTTAGTACTTGGACTTGTCCCTCATTTGTGATGTCCTTTAGAAGTTCACAAAAGGATCGGCACAACGATTCGCCATAATTCTGTAGAAAAGAAAAGAAGGATTGGAAATCTGATCAAAAACATTTAAATTTTACACTTTTCTTTAAAGTGAGTGTCTGTTTCTCCCACCTGCAGGAACTCAATGGCAGACAAGTACAGGTAGGCGTTTATGATCTGAAAACAGGTGCGGAGGTTCTCGGAGCTCAGCTCTGAAAAACAAACATTGTCACATGAGATGCTGAATTTGCAGATTTGGTCCATTTGATAAAATGAAAACAGGTTAAAAAAATGTCATAGACTTAATAGGTTTTTATTTATATATGAACAAATCATTGGAAATTTTAAAAATAAATCTAAAAAATGTCAAAAGAGTGCATGTAAAAATGAATAAAGCCATTGATTAGCTTGTACTGACACAAATATTACGAAGTCTTCACAATGTATCACAAATAAAAATGTACAAGAAACTGGATCGAATTTGTTCTCATGCTACAGAAGAGGAGGAAAATGCAATAGGGGTGACTACATTTTTCTTCACAAACTGAAAACTTGTTGAAAATATAGTTTTCCTGTGTATCGCTGAACTAGCTGTTTAGTTCTGAGAACTGCTTCAAAACTGTGTGGACTTCCCACTTCGGCCATCTCTGAGCAGGTATGCCAGAGATGGATGATTTGATTTGCTTTTTTTTTTTTGTTTTGACTGATAAGCAACATGTTTGATGTCATTCCTAAAGTTTTCTGTTGAATTATGGTCATTGAGTTGGTGTTGACACTCAACTTTTTACTCTGGAACAAAGATGCTGCTTGGATTCTGTCATGAGGCTTCAGGTTAGTTTCACAACAATAGCTTTACTTCATACTGGAATTAACGCTGAATCTCCCTTTTATGACTTGGGCTTACTTTTTTTTAAGCATTTGATCAAATTTTAACTAAACAGCCTGTCATCTTCTGCACTTTATTACTTATTCATTCATGCTGGGGGTTTTTAATACCTGCAAAAATATACTTTACTCACTTTTTAATAATTGTATTCCCTCACTGACTAAGTTATCTTGCTATTATTTGAACACACCAGAACAATTAGTGATTCGGTTTAACAGAATTAGCTGAATCCCTAATTCTAGATGTCAGATCTGTTTCACATTACTACAGTACATCTACTGGTAAAAGCACAACTTCAGGGGTGTGCTGTGGTGGCGCAGGGGGTTAGCACGTCCTACGTTTGGAGGCCTTAGTCCTCGACGCAGATGTCGCGGGTTCGACTCCCGGTCCCGGAGACCTTTGCTGCATCTCTTACGCCCTCTCCTTGCCCTCTTTCCTGTCTATCTACTGTCGCAAAAAATAAGAGCCACTAGCGCCGCAAAAACTCTTCGGAGAAATAAAATGGAAAAAAAAATTAAATAAAAAAGCACAACTTCGAACATAATTAAGTAGTGAAAGAAATACTCGATGGAACCATGATGCAACAGATGAATACTGTAGCATCAGCTTCACAGGCCTGGAAGTAAGTTCAAATAGCTGCTGAGCTGCCAAGACAAATAGAAGGGTTGTAAGAATCCATTAAGAAGAACTGCAGATAAATTAAGTGTGCCCTGTGAGATTATTATCCCAGCATTAAATCGGTTCAGCTTCATCTCTGCATTTTATACAACTTGGGCTGTCTAGCTTCATGTTAACACACAGAAATTGAAACCTTACAAATTAGGTGCTGGCTAGAATATGTGTATTTGCAAAGAAAAGGTGGTTTGAATGCTTAAGCACACTGTAACACCTTATAAACACAAGGTCTAACTTGGACAAATAATAGCAACAGGAGATGAATAATTCTCTCGTAATGAAACAGAACAAACCAAAAAAAATTAGTAAGCGTATCATTAAAAAGACGCGCATAGAAAAATCGACCTGCCACTGGAATTGGATCATTTTCAGTTTGACCAACCGAGTTTTTGCCAGCCGGTCAAAAACTAAAATTCTTCTTTATTTTTCTTTTTTTTTTCTCACACCACAGTAAGTTTCACCAACAGCACTCTTTAGTGTGGAAGTTGTTGCTGAAGGAAGAACACGCAACGTTGACCATATTCAGTTTCCGTTATATAACTATTAATTCAGCGAAAGTAAAACAGTTCAAAATGCCATCAAAATGGTGTTTGATCATACACATCAAATGTTGGTCAATGTTTCATTTACTACGGCTCAAAAGCAATATGTAAAACCTAATGACTTTGTGTTTTGCAAGGCAGTAACCTCAACAAGAAGGGTAGAAAATATACTTTGAATTCTGTTCCTATATCTTCTTAATTCCTATAGAGACATCAGATACGGCTGAATAGAATGAGTAGTAAAAACATGTTTGGTACATCTCTTAAAAGAGCAATAGTATTAAAACTAGTATTAAAAAAACTTGAGAAGAATTTGGAAATGCATCAAGAAATAAATGGTCCTCATGTTAACACCATACAATTACAGAGTAGATTATGAAGTGGACAGATTTCGCTTTTCAGTTTTAAAGAGTGTCATTCAATAGCTTGAGGTGAGTGTAGTAAAATGGTTCTACAATAATGTTAATTGACTCTTGAACCACCAGTTGTGTAATAATGACAAGTGTGTTCTCAGAGTTGTGTGATTATGCTGTTTGATGTTATGTACTGAACAGGGAGCGTTAGTGCTCTTATAAACTTCTAAACCTGGTAATAGAAGGAGGAAAATGGAAACAGTCAACATTTTAAAATCTTCCATGTTTGTCATACAAATGGAAAAACCTCTCTTCTTACACAGAAAAAATGAAGTAGCTGCAATGAGAATGAGATGATATGAGACAAAATATAGTCCTGCTGTAAAGTTCTTTGCAAAGGTAATCAGATATGTTCCTCTACTTCAGACACAAATTGTCCAAATTATAAAAACAAAATAGAATATGCATTTTTCAATGATTAATGTAAGCAAGTGAAAGAAGACGCCATTGTCAGAAAATAATCTGACAAGGGCCTCATGCAAATGCTGTGTTTGACCAAAAACACACCACCGTCCAGAACACACTCTCCTCATAGTGAAACAGGGTGGTGGCAGTATCAGGCTACTAAAGAGGCATATTTTCCCTGGGACAGAGAGCTAGTGAGGGTTGAGAGGAAGATGAATGGAGCTAAAAATAGATCAACACTGGAAGGATATTATGGAAGAAAAGAGTCAAATAACGACCCAAACATCCAACTAAAGCTACAATAAAATAGTGTCGATCAAAACCATATTCATCTGGTAGAATGAACCCAAATTAATGGAGACTTAACACATTGACAGATGTTCTCAATCAAGGCTGGCTGAGCCTGTGCTATTTTACAAAGAATAATGGGCAAAACAATCAGTCTGTAGATGTAGAAAGCTGGTGGAGCAATACCACAAAAGACTTGTAGAGAATGGAGGTTGTGCAAAATATTGAGTCACAGGTGCTGAATACAAATTAACACCACATGCTACTCTGTGTTGGTCTATCACTTAAAAACCAAAATACTTCTGCAATGTATTATACAGCGTTGATGACAGAAATTACTGGGTTTGATGAGCCCTAAGAGATGCAAAGAGAAACTGCGGGGACCAAAACATGAATAATCACAAACAAAAGAAGATTTATGGTGTTACCGGTGGTCAACATAATTGTAGTCAAAATGTTTACAAAAAAGTGAGAGAGTTAGGGGGGATTAAGATGGAAAAGAGAGTAAGAAGACCTGATCCTAAGATTGAGAAATGGTAGACAACAATCTTACCACACAAACAAATCCGAAAGTCAAAATGTTTACAAAAAAGTGAGTTAAGGGGGATTAGGATGGAAAAGAGAGTAAGAAGACCTGATCCTAAGATTGACAAATGGTCAATCTTATGAACAAAATGAGCACAATAATGGATTTAAAACAGACAAGCAAGCACAAAAGTCTTTGACTTTAATGAAATGTCACCAAGAACGACATTTTCATGAGTAGCTTTGAAGTAACAAAACTTTATGAAAACTTCACAAAAACCCAGAGTGAAGCCAACACATAATGTTGACATAAATAGAATTTTTGCTCTTTTCACAAACAAAACTAAAAGTTTCATGGCTGTTTACTGAATTCTTAAAATCCAGAGTTCATTTTAGAGGTCATAGGATTACTTTTAACTTTGCATAAAAAGAAACCTAATTAAAATAATTAATGCCCCAAGGCACAAAAGATAATTAAGAAGTTGAAAATGTTTAAAAAATGTTTTTACAAAAAGGTGCATCTCACAACTATAAATTTAAAAGACATCATGATTAGACCAAACTCTCTGAACTCAGGCATCATAAAGAGCCTTATCCCGATCAAACAGCTCACTAGCTTATTAGGTTTGTGTAGAAAAGATTAAAATCTCCATGGTGAATCGTGAATCACAGTGGACCACAGTGCTGGTTCACCCAGGTGATTTTGATGCTGATGTATGCCATGTGCTTCCGTGGCCGGCTGTCGGCCATAATAAGGTAATGGGGGTAATGTATGCAACCATCTGTTATCTGGTCAAGTATGCAAAGCATTCCAGGGCCTATTTAGTCAGCACATCAGTCTATATGAATATTCAACATTACTCTCAGAGTATGAAGCCAAATTAGAGTAAACACATTCCGTGTGCCTATGCACAAAATGAGCACAATAATGGATTTAAAACGGACAAGCAAGCACAAAAGTCTTTGACTTTAAATGAGCAGTAAGGACAGCAGTGTTCTGTTCTGAAGCAGAGATGGTAGAAAACATAGTATTTTTGAGTAAAGACAGAAAAACCACACTGACAAATTGAGTTTTTGTAAGTTTAAAAAAAAAAACCTCTCAGCTGATCCAGTTGCTGAACAAGGCCAGCTGCGGTTATTGGACAGGTAAACAACTTATCTATGGTGTGCAGCTGTTTTTACCCAGTCCAAGTCACAATCATTCATCCTAATTACTTTTAAACCAAGTATGGTTTGCTATATAATAATTATATATTAATTACAATAAATACATTAAAACAGCAATACAATGAATACTAAAGAGAAGATAGGTTTCATTCATCTTGTAATTCAGATTAAGAAATTTGAACCATACTTTAGAAACATATATGCGGGCCAGACCGTGCACTTTCATTAGAAGCATGACAGAATACTGGGCCCAAGAGGAGATCTCATCTATAGCTTCTGCTAAATCCAACTAAGGCCATATGGTTGCAATCAAAATATTTCTCTACAAAAAATATCTGAGATATTTGACTTTTTTTTATCCAAAAGCAAGAGAAAATAAGTAAATGATTGCGACAGCTGCCAGATATCTGTCCTTATTGGATGAATAAAGCTGTCCTTATATTTCTTGTTGATAAGCAGTGAACAAACTGAAGCAGTATCATCTGAGAAAAAAGTTGTGTATGAGTATGAACACAAAATAAGTGAAAGTTTAAAGTTTTTGTAATAAATGGAGGGAAAATGAACAGAATTCTGCTTTGGGGCTTGAGGCAAATCAGTGAAGTCAGAAAAATGAGGCCTAGAATTGATAAGACATTCTGGATTCTTGTCAATTACTGATGAAAAATCAACCTGACTGAATATTTATGTACTGGTTCATATATTACAATGCTCACCGTAAGGGATATGGATCATCACCCAAAATAAATAAATTAATTAAAAAATACGAGGGAAAAATAGAGTTTCCTGTGAATGGTGATTGAACTTAGCCTTAAGGATGAGAGGAGGTGCTTTTCATTGCATGTACATGCAATTTTCTTATGTTAATTTCATGTTTTTTGCCAATATTTTTTCTGGCCATGAACAAAATACTTAAAAGGCTAAATGGCCTTTTTGCCAGTTGACAGATTCTGCAGGGTAGGCAGACCACATTATCCTTCTCCACACAAGTACACACAAAGTGCCATAACAGAAGTAGTCACAACAGCAGCTGTTGAAGCCCTGATTAAGCTTTAGTCAGAACATATTTCATAGCCCTGGGCATATGCTGCACAAATTTGCTTTGGTTATGAACATTAACTAGAAAATGAGCCTTGCATATGATTCTGATAAGAGCCCTGGAGGTAGCTCCAGTGTTTAATAAAGAAAAATGCTGAAATTACGATCATCCAGCAAACAAGTATTTGCTTTAAATTTATGGTGTTGATGATAAATGAAGACATCAGTCACAAAAAGTGTAGTTGCCAAGTTAAATCAAATGGACAAAATCTGGAATTTAAAAGACCTTAAAAATGGTTGGTACACAGTGCATAGATTTAATACCTGTTGCCATTTAACTTTCTATGCATGCGAGGATGCAAAATTGAGCAGAATTTTATTATCTGTTGTTGTAGAGCGCCAGTGACAGCCTAATAGAAAACCTTTCATGTGATTACTGTAAACATCATTTAGGGTTGGAATAGCTGAATAAAAACCCAACCAAAAAAAAAAGTGTTTCTAATTGAACTTAAATGGATGACCTTATTTTTCACTAAATTTTTTTATTTATGGATATTCTTAAGTTTTTTTCCCCAGTCAATTACTTTTTGTTTCTTATTTTCTATATTCCAGTTGTACATTTAAACCAAGCTACTGGCTTAATAATAACCTGATATTCTACTGAGAATATCTCAAAAGACCAACAGCAATCAACAGCGGGAGAAGAATTATTTACTCTATTTATAGCATAAAAATAAAGTAATTAGAGCTCAATTCCAGCAGCTGATGAACTTGTAAATAAGCATAATAGAGGTCATGCACTTATAAGATTGTTCTATACCACAACACTCAGGCAAATCCCTAAGTGGTTTAAAAAAACAAAATATGGGCCCAACTGTTAGTCAACATAACTGAATTATCATCTTCCAAAAAATGTTGCTGATACCAAGAGGAAATCCTATGATTTAAAGAAAGAAAAACCTAACCTTGGCTAATAACCTCTAGCCTTTTAAAAAAAAAAATAGTACCGTATTTTCCGGACTATAAGTCGCAGTTTTTTTCATAGTTTGGCCGGGGGTGCGACTTATGTTCCGGAGCGACTTATGTGTGGAAATTTACACATTATTATATCCTATCACATGTTATTTTCACACTAAACCGCAAGAGGGAGCTCTAGGCCTGTGTTACTCTACCTTCGGAAAGGTAGAAGAAGTTAGCGGAGTTGTTTACAAGCGACACAGAACGAAGATTTCATTGCGTTTAGTGATTTGGAGTGACACGGATGGTTTGGTAAACTTGTTAGCATGTTATTTATGCTATAGTTATCTGAATAACTCTTAATATGTTATGTTAACATACCAGGCACGTTCTCAGTTCGTTGTTTTTGTGTCATGTAATGTTAGCATACCGTACTAGCCTGTTGTTGCCTTTATTCTATTTGTATTGCCTTTCAAGATGATATGTCTGTTCTTCTTGGTGTTGGATTTTATCAAATAAATTTCCCCCAAAAATGTGACTTATACTCCGGTGCGACTTATATATGGATTNCCAAAAAATGCGACTTATACTCCGGTGCGACTTATATATGGATTTTTCTTCTTTATTATGCATTTTATGGCTGGTGCAACTTATACTCCGGAAAATACGGTAATAATAAAACAACAGAAAGTTGGTCAATAGATCAAGAAACTGTGAAATTATAAATGTAGACTCGTCCCTGTTATTGAAAAGAACACTTTCTGTATTGGTCAATGATGATTTTCTTTTAAAGTCAGAAATGTTTATTGGAAAGTTTCCAGTTTGTTTATAATTCTCACTTGGATGAAAATAAAGTGAGATGGGAATTATAGTTTTTTTCATTTGGTTGTGGAAAAATTTTGCACAATAATAGTTGACTAAAGATATTCTGCGAAAACCTTACTTTTGCTTTCAAAAACATTAATGTTTGAGGGCTTTTTTTCTTTTCTTTTCTTTTGTTTTTAGATTTATCCAAGAGCATTGTATTTGGTGATTAATAAAAATAGCCCTAAAAAGAAAAAAAAAGTCTTGCTTACAACTGTGCGTACATCTATACTAATTAAAAAGTCTACTTAAAAATAGCTAGCATGACAAAAATATATAAACTGTTAGAAAAGTCACACAAGTTGACCATCAACAGAATGCAGCAAATTCTGTTGCATATTAAGTGTTAAAAAAGTCCAAGATTCTAAGTTTATATTAGCTAACCTATAATTAAACGTCAACAGATAACTCAGTCTCTGCATTAAATATGACTGAACACATCCAATCTCTATGGTAGCTGTAATTGAAGTCATTACTTTGAGTAGAGAGGCCTGAAATAAAAAGGTTGTCTTCTAATGAGGATGTCTAAATTGATCCATGAAGCACATTAGCTGGGCAGTTAAGTGGGAGAGCTTCAGATGCCTTTAGTTCAGATGCTCTTTGGCTGTAAACATTATTGATCATATGAGGGTGAGTATGCTCTGATCAATTCTGCACTGTAATTTATATAGAAAATACAACAGTACGCTATTTTTGTTATCTGCAATTTAATAGACAAACAATAACATGTATTCATTTTTGTAAAAAGGTTTGGATAGCATCACACAGAAAGAGCCTTTCGGAGAAAAAAAAAAGTCCAGGACTCTAAATTTTAGTTTTGCCATATTAATCTGTTAGTCATTTCTCTTTCCTGGGCCCTCAGGCAATATCAATGAAACATGAGGGAAAATAAAATGGCACTTTAACCATCATTTGCTCACTTCATTAGGGCTTCCTTCTGCTCCAGAAGAAGCAATTGCTTCACTTAAACAGCACAAACATCTCGTAGTTCAGAGCCAAGTGTTAGGGAAACAGAGCACAGAGCAAGCTTAACATTTTAATCGCAGCAAGACTCCTGACATTCTAATCAGGGAATTTGCAGTGCACGGTTAGCAGTGATGGAACAGGGCTCGTTATCAGAGAGGCCAGGCCACGTACCTGGCATGTGGAAACATTCCTCAGAGCCAAAACTCTCTCAACGGCCCACATCCCTCCACTGCTCTCCACGGACCAAAAGAATGAACGACCGGATGTTTGAGTAAAAAGCAGCCAATGATGAGAGACAGTTTGAGAGCTTGAGAAAGATACTAAAACCAGAAAATTTGATTTCCCAAATAACTTTTCCTAAATGTAGGGTTAGGGTGCATAAGTGTAACAGAGAAATTATTCTTTTCACTCCCCAGTGCGGAAAATATTCATTTTAAAATGGCGTGTTACTTTACTTTGACCTGTGACCATACCTTCAAGCTATTATCTTTCATCCCTGCCACTTTGAAATGTCCCTTGAACTCAAGTGACAAGCTAATTATCTTCAAGACATCCAATGTGTTTAAAATGTGGAAAATCAACCAGGAGAACATAATGTTTCTCAGAGTAATATGAGACAGACAGAAAAATAGTCAAATGGAAAAAGCATTAATTGCTGACAATCTGCTGTAATTGTACAGAAAATTTTCATAAAGAAAAATCATTTTTGCACTCAATAGCATATCTAAGAGCCTGAATTTAGCAGGCTCAAAAATATGTAATTGAGCTATTCACATCGGGATAAATAATCTGCTTTACTCCTGCAGCTCAAGCGTACAGCAGCCATTCAGCCTTTTTAACTACATTCAAAATTCTACTTCAAATAACTAAGGAAGTTATCTATCAAATTGAAAGTCAATATAAGTTTGCTTTTTATTTGGAGTGCAGAGTGTACTTGATCTCAGAAAGGTTTTTGTAAAAAAAAAAGAACTGTTTCAGTAATTTTACTTCTGGTCATGAAGTAACCATACATTTTGGTACGGAGGAAAATCAAGACTTTTTAAAGTTATATTTAAATAGAGCTGCCACTCACAATTATATTGTTTGCATCATAAACTGTGTCAGAATTATTAAGCTGATTCATCAAGAGCAAAACAGCAACAAGTTAAACATTCAAGTATTTAATTCAATACATAGTTGAAGTTAACCACTTAAAATAAAACTGTCCCAGATTATTTCAAGGCCCTAATGACAATATACTATGCATACAGCATTTAAACAGAAGAAGAGCTAATTTTTGCTTTGTTAATCAAGGCATTTGCTAATTTTTGCTTTGTTAATCAAGGCATTTGGAAATGATTTTTTATGGTTATTGTTGTTCTGCACTGTGTAGCAAATAAGTCTAACCAGAGGCAAGGATTGCAAATATATACCACTGGCACAAAATCTGGTATGCACCACTTGTATTATGTTAAACCAACCTGCTACAATGTTCTGATTACATCATCACTGACAAAACAGTGAATAAGCTAAAAAAAAAAACTATTTTAATAAAAAAATGGATGCAGCACACTGTAACTATAGAAGACTGAAATGGTAGTATTAGAATTTATAAATAAAGCAAGGATACCATGAAAAAAACAGTAAAACTACATGGCTACTCAAATGTTTTTTTCCTAATAATCTGTTAAAATCAGAGGGAAAACAGAGTAATTTTGTCATTTGTTCTAATCCAAAGATTGCTGTGGCAGTAAAATTTTAGGGAGCATAGAAAGCTCCTCTGCTAATGCACAAAACTAAAAAGGTGTTCTTGCAACACTGTTGAGAAATCACATTCACTGCTAAATAATACCCTCACACAAGGTGATCTCACAGTAAATGGTCAACTTGTGCTGAACTTAGGCCAAAAATAAAATAGTAACACTTTATTTGACGGGTTGTGAATAAGACTGTCATGACACCGTCATAAACATGACATAACACATGTCATGAACATGAGTAAGTCTTCATGAACATTTATGTCTGTTGTCATAAAGTATCATTCAGTAAATTATGACATTTTTAATACAAAGTTGGCATCACTCAAAATGTCTTTGTTATGACAACTTGTCATTAACCAAGAAATCATGATCTGACATAAATTAGTTATAAAAGTATTACTGATTAAACTTTAAAAATTATGTAGCTTTATGTTATTAAAGCTAAAGTTTAATCAGTAATACTTTTATAACAAATTTATGTCAGATCATGATTTCTTGGTTAATAACAAGCTGTGTCTGACTCAACTAATGACTATTGGTAAACCTTAAACTGGCCTGCATTTTCATGTCACATTCTCTTGTTTATGTGCAGTCAGCTTGTATCTGCATTTAAAGAACACTCCACTATTATCAACAGAAACCTCATGCAGGCAACCTATGCACTTAACTATATTCTATGCACAGATTTGGTCTGACCAATGAAAATGTTATCTTTCTTCCACGTATGTACATTGGGAATACTCCATATTCACACCCCTTTTGCTTTTTCATTTAGCACCAGAAATCCTTCTAATAAAATAGCATATTTTATTAGAATCTTATGTGACATCTTTTGTTTGTTTTTCTTTGGAGAGAAAAAGAAGAAGCTGCTACACTCAGACTAGATGTAGAACATCTGTGAGCACCAATTTTGAAATATTGCCATAGATTCTATTTTGGGTTTGGGTCAAGACTTTTACTAGGACCCAAACATGTCAATATAATTTGATCTAAACCATTTCATTGCTTATCTGGCTGTATGTATTAGACTTATTGTTGTGTTGGAAGTGTATGTCCACTTCCAACACACTTGTTACAATCTGTTGGAGTCACGAATCTGCAACAGATTTTCTTTCAGGATTTTCCTGTATTTAGCTTTGTCTATCTTCACATTAACTCTGTCCATTCTACTAATCCCTACTGAAGAAGGCACTGCCACTATTATGTCTCACAAAGGGTGATTTTCATTTGCAAAAATTTTAAAATCCATGTCTCATTTTTCCTTCCCTTTCATAGTGATCGACTCTTTTGTTTTGCTCTATCACAAACTACGAGCACCAGCAATGGATTCTCAGAGTATGTCTCCCAGGATGACAGTGATGGGTTCAAATATAAAACTGACAGGCCAGAACATTATTTTTTCAAACCAGAAAGATGTGTTGTTACAGCATGACTATCTTCCAGAGAGTAATGAGACATGTTCGGCTGTGACAAAGCAAGGCATTTATATTACCTGGACCAACATCACAGGACAAACATCATAAAGGAGCCTAGCTAAATCAACAGAAGCAGATATAAACACAACAAAAATAAGTTTATGCTTGATTTTACACCGTGAAATCGTTTTAGCCTAAATAAACAGCATAAATATCCCACAACAGTGAATGCACTGAATTCCCAAGCAGTGAAAATGGTTTGCAGAAAACAACTCTGTAAACAAGATATATTTTTAGGAATGCAAAATATGATTTGAAAAAAAAGGCAAATGTTTATGTACCCCACTTCACTTTGTGACACAAGACAACTGGTAAGCTGATGCTTGAAATACTGGGTCTTTTGTGGATGTAGATACTGAAACAGCCTTTCACAACAGGAACCCTGGAGTAACATTTAAATTAAACTGTCACTATGTACTGGCTTCTGAAATTGCTTGCTTCCATAGTATGTAGACAAAAATGGCATAAAGAACAGGAAACAGTCTATTCTAAGCTGAGAACAATATTTTGTCTATTGCTGCTTTTTACAGAAGATGTGTTATTTTTATTTTTTTTCCAGTCTGATATTCTTACCATATGAAGAGAAAGCAGACCATAACTAGGCATTTTCTAGTAAAGTCAATAATAGCTGAAAAGTTGTCTAAAAAATATCAACATCCACCCAACCACCTACAACAAAAGTCATGGACGGTAAATGCTCAGATGTTTTCTCAGTAAAACGTCGGCCTGCAAAAGGACAGATTTATCCTCCAACTTTACCTACAGCTCTTGTTACACATGAGTGGTTAGCATTGCTACAACAGTGTCTCTATATGTCCCACACAATTTTCAGCCTTCCTGTTATTTGATGAGAGTTTTGCTCTTCCTTTCAGCTTGAAAACAGCAACAAAAAAAGGAATGCCTCACTCTATTAAAAAAACCAAACTGTTTCCTCTAAAAACAAAATGCTTCTCACATCTCTCCCCTTCCTCAAACACATTTTTAAATCCCTCTCTTATGTATGGTGTGCCAACTGACCAAAACAAAATCAGATATGAGTTTGTAACCAGCAGGCATCAACGGTCATCTTCCAGGTGCATCTGGACAAAGGGACAAATGAGTGAAAATCTGTATTTAAAGTAGGATGGTACCACTGGATGTCTCAGAGTATTTCTTAATAACACTGAACACATTTAAAGCACATTAAAGCTTTAAAATGGCCTTGAGCTGAATATAGCAATCAAATCTGAATCTCATCATCTCAAAAACATCTGCAGATATCTTCATCCTTTATTCTGTAACATTTAAATTTTAGTTAAAGTTCAACAACCTCTTCCTAAAACTACACTGTCAGCCCTCCCTCACTTCATCATCAGAAACACTTAAAAGACTAATGTGGCAGCTGATTAGTGTTCACCGAAACTTTTAAACGTCTTCATTGCTCATGAAGATACAGCCAATTAGGTCCCACTTTCTCAGTGATTGAGGAATATATAAACTGTGTCTGTGTCTTTATATATATATATATATATATTATATATATATATATGTATGTATGTATATATATATATGTATATATATATATAAATCTTCTTTTAAGTATAAATAGATCTTTTTATTTTTTCTCCCTGTACAGCTTGTACTGAATTATAGACACCTTTATGCAAAAATCTCTCAGTTACAGTTGTTTCTGTCACTTTAAAGCATAATTCTGTTTTCGTTTCTACATTTTAATCTGACTTAAAGTGATGCTTTGCAGAAAATAAATAAATTAAAATGAAATGGTTTCTGTTAGGCAGAAGATAAGGGCCTTACTTATCTTACCATTCATCCATGTCCAATCTCTACGTATAACCTCTCCCTTTTCTTCATGGATTTTCCAACCATTGCCACTTGAATTCGTTTTCATCTACCGCCTTCCTGTTATGTTCCATCAGCCTCTTCGTTTCCTTGATCCTCTTTAATTCCCTCCTCCACCATTACTGCGACCCATAGCCCTTTGGCTCTCTGTACCCTATGGAGTCTATACAATCTGCACAGTCAGTGATAGAATGCTAGAGAAAAGCCAATAACATAAAAAAGGTGTTGCATTAGTCTGACCTATTGCAATCTGATACTAAATTAATGTCCCTTATAACACTGAAGGTCAGAGAGACACATGCACAACATGTGTGGTGTCCTTATGATAAATCATCCAGGCAGCTTAATGCAATCGCTCATACCTACAGTATAAGCTTAGATGCCTTGAGGCAGTGATGTGATCTTCAAAAGCAATAATAGCCAAATGAGGAAAATTATACAATTAGGTTTATGGCAATAGATTTTTCAGCTTACCTCAACAGTTATAGTGTAAATATATAAGAACATTTTAATGGGTCAGATTCTTTGTCTGAAAAGAAGTCCAGTATTTGTTTTGAATTACAAAAAATATATATAATAATTCATCTTTAATTATATACAATTGAAATCTGATATTTACGTATGAAAGAGTGCAACCACTTTTTCCAGACTGTCTGGTATTAAAAATCTGATTAAACTTCCTGTTTTAGGTCCGATAAGATCATGACAATGAATTATATTTCCTAAATAATAAGAGAATTATTAAAACTTTATTAAAATTCAAACACTTATAACTACATTTCTAAACAATTAGGGAAAATACAGGTGAGAATTATATGGCTGTTCAAGCTTCCAAATGCTTCAGAGTGTTTAAATTAATTTTTGGCTATTTTCTAATGTACAATTAGGAAAAGGCTTCAAACAAATCATACATATATAAAACAAATGCATATCAACTACTTAATTTGAAGAACAATCAAAAATGATCCTTGCTGATTATTCTGGTCTTTGGCCAACATAAATAATTTTGCTAATTCAAATTGACCAAAACCATAAAAGGTTTTTATCTGACTTAATGTCCAGCTACGGGAGAAAAAAAATTGGTTATGTATATTTTAATAGTTTATGTAAATATTTGGTTTTCACTGTTATGAATATCTTACCCCAACAAAAAAATTTCAGTTACATAAATTCTAATATTGTTAGTTTTGTATACTCCCTCTGCTGATTCAATTTATATGTTAATGCATAATATTCTGAGGACAAAAAAAAAATCATTCGCACACACCCAGTTGGCTAAATCAGAAAACAAAAGAAATCTTCTGTAAGCTTACCCAACAAAGCTGACATGTTCTGGAAAATTCTGAGAAGCTCTGGGGTGATGGCTGGGCTGTTCTCCAAAGTCACCAGCCTACACAATGAGAGGGAGGAAATGGGGTGAACACACATTAAAGAGTAAAGGGAAACATGAGAGGAACAAAGCAGATAAGGAATATTAAAACAGAAAATAGGAAGATGATGTGAGAAAAAGGCGCAGAAGATACATATTGGAGGTTGCGAAAAGAAAACAGGTCAGAAAAATGCAATCGGACAAATTACAGAGACAGAATGTAGAAGGAGAGCATATCATAAGGGTGGCAAAAACATAAATAGGCAAGAAGGTGAAAAGATAAAGTAGTATAAAGAAGAGGGAATGTAATATTAATCTGATATGAGCATGATTGTCCTGATGTTTTTAATTTTATTTTACTGGAAGAAAAACAAAAGTAATTACGAAAAAATCTACAAGGCTTTTCAGATCAGAGCGATTTGAAATGTCGTTAATATTTGGGCCGGTCAATAATAGGGAGAGAAAAAAATTCTTCACAATTATGATTATCAATATAACTTATTGAGCTTAGAAACTGACTAATTATTGCACATAAGAGCTGTTCTCAAATCTCTTCACTCAAAATGTATTTTGTTCTCCGATAATATCTTCTGAATTGTCTCCTCCAAAGTTGCATTTTTTCCCCACACATATCACAAGTGTCTAAACAATCAATGTTTTTGTGAAGTTAAGATTGAACCAATCAGGGATTTCCTGGCTCATGCTGATTTCTTGTTGTGCTCCAGGTTCTTTTGATAGAGGTGGCAGTTTTGAACGTAAAAGTAAATAAAGGAATTACAAAATTATTCCCACTTATACATATGTCTTGATTTTTAAAGAGATATAAAAGAAGTTCATCAAATTACGTGGTGTTGATTGAGGCATTACTGGACAGGAGCCATTTTGCTGCTCCATTACGGGTGTGTTTTGGATTATTTTTCTAAAACACTCACTATAAGAGCTGTTCCTCTACACCAGAAGGCAAAATGACCTCTAAGTATTTTATGCATTTAAACTGATCAATAATTCCTGGTTTGGAATAAATAGGTCTAACATCAAAGAATACGATGTCCCTATTGCAGAATGCCTGAGCCACCATGATTCAAAGTGTACTCTGGCTTGAATCAGTGTTTGGGAGTTGATTGACAAAATGTCTGTGGCCCCTAGACCAAAAAAGAAGACAGTTACTTTCATTGGTCCACAAAATGTTGCTTCACTTCTTTTTAGGCCAGTCAGTGTGTTTGTGGCAAACTGTAATCTTTTAAGCCATGTCTTACTTTCCAATAAGACTCTGAGGGACCTTCATACAATAGTCCTCACACAACCATCTTCTAAATTGTTGCACTACTAGCAGCTAACAACAGATCTTTTCTGATCCCCCTGAAACTCATCATTGGCTTAGTAACTATTTTGACCTTTTTGACCAACTTTTTAATCAATGTATGTCAGATTTACACAGAATCAACAGCATGCAGGTCATGGCAGTTTTCTATTACTCTACTAAACCTATTAGTAAATCAGTTGTCACAAAGGCAACATTTCTTCCAAAAAAGTGACTCATCTGGTTCGTTATGTTGCAACTATTTACCATAAGTAAACAGATTTTGATTTATGTTACATTTTTCAAAAGGTATTGGTAGGTTGGGGAAAGTTTCACAAACTTCTATTAGCTATAAGAATTGAACAGGAGAGATACTGAAGAGGACACAAACAGGGAAATAATCCATGAAAGATAAAAGAATGAGAAAATGACATTGTCTTTGTAAACAAAATAAATGCATAAAGCAGTGCTGGTTATCAGGGAGGATAAAAGAGAGGACAGAGATATGCGGCTAGCACAAAGACAAAATGAGAGAACGACGTACATTCTTTAGAACATGGAAGAAATTTTCATGTTCCAAAAAGGAAGTTTTAAAGCCTGAAGAAGCTTTAAAACTACTTGTTTTCAAAACAGAGCCATAAAGTGAAGATTGTGGGCAACATGAACATTCTACAAATTCAGTGATCATCGGGCATCTCTGCCAGTGAAAAGAGCCAATTCAAACAAGATGCAATAACGAGGTCATTAAGCAACATTTATCTGTAAGCTGTTTGTAACTGGCCTCTAAACGGGACAGTAAACATTAGCCAGTAAATGAGGCCGAGGAATGATAAGACAAAGACTCATCATCGATAGGCACTACAGAGAAAAGAGGCAGAAATAAAGACAGCCACAGTATTCATGTGTAGGCGTGTATATAAGGGATGAAATGAGATCACTAAGTATTTCATAAAGATCAGCCTCAGGGAATCTCGTTTTCTTCCCTGGACTCATAAATGTTTATCCATACCAAAGCTCCAGTCCGTCCTCTAGCAGATAGACGTGTGGCGGCTGAGAAACGTCGGTGCTCAGTTGGATGACAGGAAGAAGGAAAGGGTAAAGGTTCTTACTCTCTGCCCCAAGGCCCTGAAAGAACAAAAAGATACAGGAATCAATGCCAAACAGTGACAGCAAGACATGGAGGCTTCAAAGTGTTCCCGTGCTTTCTGTGTTTCGCTATAATTGAAGATCTTTGCAGCTCATCTGAGGAGAGAACAGCAGAGGAATGGATTTATACATTGTTTCCAAACCACGTGCTGCCACGCTACATTTTTTTCTCGCACAAAAATGAGCAGCACAAAATGGGGACCTTTCACGCTGCAAGGCACGTGCCACTACTCCTAGTTTTAATAACATGAAGCTGTCAAAAAGAAAAGCTTTTCCAAATGAAGGTCTTTAATTTTGAAGCGCAATGCTTGTTTTAGGCAGCAAGAGTTATTTGGACATTATATGTTAATTTGATGGCTCAATAAAACAGTCCGAGCCCATTAACTTAGACTATTTAGGAAAAAGAACGTACTGGGGCACAACAACAGGAACTAAGTTACAGCTCATTTCCTGGTCATTTGGACTTTAATGATATTTAAGATGATCTGTGGTTAAGTAGAAAATTACCATTTTTGGCAAATGCTATGTAGAAATATGACTTTAGTGTAGAATGGAAAAAAAGAATATCCACAAATAGAAATGCTCACCATAATAGATATCAATTGTTTCACTACATAAAATATAAGATGCAAAATACCATTTTCAAAATCATGGCAATCTTTCTTACAAGTAAAATGTTATTTTCAATAAACCTCAGCAACATTTAACTAATTAAAGAATGGCAATTTAATTGTATAAATTAATGTTAAACCACTGAGCAGTAAGTCGTAGGTAATTTAGCACAGATTTAGAAAAAAAGAAAAACTTCTTAAAATGTCACTTCACTGTTGAGGCATGAATGAAGATACACTTGATATATCAAAATTTATAATCAGCTGATCTGATTATCCATAAAACGTCAGCAGAGAGTCCACCACAACTGCGACGCCCTCACACCACACCCACAATAGTGAGGAACAGTTTGTAATAAAAACGCTCACAACTAGGGTACAACCAAACCAGACATTAACTAATTAGAGAGAGGCATGTTAGCAAAGAAGCACCTTAGTCAGACTCTTCCTGGCTTCAGCTAGTATTTCTTCACAAGGATTTTTGCTTCTGTTCTAGAGCTGATACGCACATCAAAAACCATCTCCTTCTTGAGTAGTATACGGTGGCCAAGCACTTTCATGATTTTTATACTTGTATTTAATAGTTTGAAGACATGAAGGTGGCACCTTCAAGCATCTTAAAATTGTACCCAACGATGAACCCAACTTGTGGAGGTCTCCAATCTTCTTACTGATTTCTTTACATTCTTCCATCTCACAATAAACCAGGTGCCTTTATTAAAGGGTAAACCTTCACTTAACCCAAATGTTGAAAAATAAGAGGAGCTTAAAAAGTCATGACATCATCATCTGATTATTACTATTCCTTGCTTAAAAACTAATCCAAGTATATGCAAAACATTCTTATATTCTCTAATTCTGAATTTTACTTCATGTAATCCTCACTGAACTAAAAGGGAAAGCTTAGTCTGATTTAATTTCAGATAGTGAGAAAGAAAGCTTAACAATGTTTTATATACACTGTGTAAATATCAAGTTTCTACTGTATATATGCAAAAGCATTAAATTTGGTTTTTATAGCAAAGTTGTTCTTACGAATTATGCACACCAACATAGCAGGTCCATTCAAATTCATCTTTAATATTTACCACACATGCCCTCAAACTCTTTTCTGTTGATGAAAACGCAACCACTGTCACTGACTCTTAAATGCATCCAATCCCTTCACATTTCATTTCATTTTGTATATTCAAACAAAACACTAGAACCCACAGTGAAGAATTGGCAACAGCGTGTTTGCTGGGTTGCATGATGGGGGGCTAAAGGGGATATTGAAGTAGCAGAATTAATCCGTGTGAAGGCAAAGAGGATCCAGAGTAGTGTTTCAGAACAGTCAACAGTGATTCTATAATGGCACGACATTAATTTGCTCCCTCTTGCATTTATGTGGGTGTAAAAAGAAATGAGAGCGTCACTCAATCCCCCGCTGGAGCAAACTTGTCTTACGGGCAAAATTCATCCATTAAAAACAAACGAGTCAATACTGCAGCTTTTATGAGCTTAACAGTTGACTTAATGCCATGTGATCATAAGAAGACAAGATTGGTTTGTTCCAGTGTCAGATGGACTGAAGTTTAATAGTCAAAATAAACACACTTAACAGATTCATATCCATTTTGCTGCAAGACCACTGATCCAATATTTCACAGCAATGCAACAATCTTTGACCTTTTCCATACCATCTAAATTAGTTCTGCTTGTTTTTGTTTTATAAATGAAGACCATACGATGTCCGTCAAGCCAAACAGAGAAAATGGGCATTTTGCCCACAGTTGCACCATTGCAAAAGTATTCATGTCTCTTGAACTTCTCAACATTTTGTCTCATGGGAACCCAAAAATTCAATGTATGTTACTGGATTTTATGTGATAGACTAACACAAAGTAGTGCCTGAATATTAAATAGAGATACATGGTTTTCAAAAAAAAAAAAAAAAAAATTTTATTTATTACTTTTACTCTGATTTGCTAAATAAATTCTAATGCAACTAACTGCCTTTAAAGATTATTAGTAAACAGAGTCTACTTGTGTCTAACTTATTATCTGTATGGAGCCAGCTGTTTTGTGAGGACTTCAGAGATTTGTTAGAGAAGATTAATAAACAGAAAACAATATGAAGACCAGTGAAAACACCATACAGGTTAGGGATGAAAAACAAACCTACGCCATGTTCCAAAGGAGTTGAGACTGGCCAGAGGTTAATCTCCCAGCAAGACAACAACAACACTATACATGAGGCCACAGCTACTATGGAATTGTGTTATATGTGTTAACAATTGTCCTGTCAAAATCCAGACCTATATTTGATAGAGAGCCTGTAGTGAAACATGGAAACTGAAGACAGACACTCATCCATCTAGTGTCACTGAGTCTGAGCTAATTTGCAAAGTTGAATCCCTTCACAATGGCATCCTCTAGACACAGAGCTCATAGAAACATAACCCCCAAAAAACTCAAAGACTGCAAAATGTGTTTCTACAAAGTATTCAGTCAGAGGACTAAACACACATTCAAGCAATTTTGAATTAACCTCAGAGTTGCACAACTTTGTGGTTATCTATCATATAATCTCCTCCTCCCCAAAAATACGCAAAAAGATACTCACTTGAACAAAAGATAAAAAGACTCAACTGGCATGCACAGTTATTGCACGGCCCTGCGTAAGCCAATGCCATCAAGCAACTCCAAACTCATTTGTTCAACCTCACGAGTTCCACTTAGTTTGCCAGATGTGTTCTCGTTTTATTCTCAATGGGAGCTTGTCATAATCATCTGCCACTATGAAGTAATGCAGCCGAGCCACACGGGTCCAAAGCATATTGAAGACTAAGGCGGGCAGCTTCATTCCTGTGGGTAACAAATCTCATGGAAGGAGCTATTTTTTCTCATTACCTCCATGGCAAACTCAAGTGATGTTGTAGCAAATTATCAAAAATGACAAATCATAAAAAATGTCTTGCAAGATGATGTGCTGCACTGCCAGAAGCAGGCAGATTATACATTTTACCAAAGTATTATGAACCCTCTGAGTTTCTGTAAGAGTTTTAAAGTGGGAGTAGGAAAAAAAACATTGAATGCATGATTATAAGAAATCAGAATTCCTGAAATGTGCATAATGTAGGCCAGCAGCCAGAAAAGGAAAAGTCATGAAAGTGCCAGATATACTAAACATGACCATAGATCACAACAGACGGCCTGGTATTTGTGCTTGACAGTACATACGAATGAAGAAAATACTAAAGAATGCAATGGATGGCGAAACTCTATACCTGCACCAGGTGGATTAGTGTCGTCAGTATGGCACATCGAAGCATGTTGTGTTCTTCAGACTGTTTCCAGAGCAGGGGTAGGTACTGAACCAAGCAGCCTACATATGGTCGGATCTGGAAAGAAAACAAAAGATGACGGAATCAAAATATAAACATCACTGTGAAAATTCACAAGGAATGAAAAATAAATTTGATAGAATGTGAGTGAGAAATTTGATCTGAATGGTCAAGCTTTTACTTTAGTCTAAATAGTAAGTGGTCCTTATAAGGGTAACTACAAGCAGCCTTAATACAACTGATTACAAAATAACTAGCAGGTTCAGCTTTTAGAATAAAACTGGTGGCATTTTCACAACTTTCTAAAGGTCAGTGTGATCACCAAAAATAGACTTTTTCATCTTCACGTTTTTATAACAAGACATCAAAAAGTCCAAAGTAAACCTGAAAAGGGCTCAGTAGCAACACTGAATGGCCTCCAGACAGCAAAGTGCAGCGCTGACAAAGTGGGGCATAATTCTCAGTGGGAACCGTTGTCAGTAAACAACAAAGAAAATTCTCTGAGCAAAACACCAGATGGACCAATCAGCCTCTTTCGGTCATTACTTCTAGGAAACGGGTGGGTTATTGCACAATGCAAAACAGCATCTGTGATAGCAGAAATAAAGTTAAACGTTTTGTACTGGATTTAATGCAACATTAAACATTCACTAATTTGAAGTGTACAGTCATACACTTCAAATTAAAGTGTGTGGTTGTGGGTATTCTTTGTTTTCACCAAAGAATACTCAAAACTTCATCTTGAAAACTCAACTTATTGAGGTGAGACGACCTGCCTGCAGAGAACATACTGTATGTCACACACTAAGTATTTAATAGGTTAGCAATCAAAAATGTGACAAATAAAGCTCTGACTTGTTCAGGAATCAACTTTCTTCTTATAAGTACATATTAATTTAACACTAACCTATGAAATTGTGATTATAAAAGAGCGTATATCAAAAATATTCTTTTTGATATACGATTCATATATATATGTATATTTTCTTACTCATAAATCCTAAAATCCTCTGACAGCGTCAGCAGAATCTGTAGATCCATAGCAGTTTAAATACAAAATGTAGCTAATCTCTTCTTTTCACCCAAGAAGATCATGTTTCCATCTCCTCCAGTCCCACGTGTCTACCTGTCATGCCAGGCATGTCCTCCCTCACTACATCCATTAATCTTTTCTTTGCCCTTCTCCTATCTGCCGGGCAGCTCAGTCTTCTGCATCCCTCTCTCACACGCAGACCGTATCTCTCCTCAGCACATGTTCAAACCAACTCAATTGTGACTCTTATTTTTAAACAGAAAAGCCGAACTGGAGCAGCTATTCATGACTACTCTAGCCCAATCCTGGTGGTTTAAAAGCAAAGTCAGCTTCCTTTAACTACTGTTGTTTTATAAGTGCATCTCATTTTTATTGCAAAACAAATGGATGCAGAGTGTTTGACTTTATTAAAAAAGTGTACTTCGCTTTAATAACTTGATACAAAAAAGTAGAAAAGTGACAAATGCAAAGGCAGTCAGACATTTTCAAAAAGTATAATATTGACAAACTTGATCCATTTTCTTTCAGAATCCTTCTGCTGCTTGATTTTGACACATTAAAGAAAAAGTATACATGACCCTCTGAATTAAGTCTTAAGCTTGCTTACTAAGAAGATAATTGACTAAATAAAAATAAATAATTACCTAAATAAAAGTGATGCCTGTCCTCCTTTAGTTTTCACACCATAACTGTGTTTTTCTGAATTGTTCTTTATTATAATCACAGGAAGATTTTACTAGCCGTCTTTAAGACATCTGACCAACAATGTGCAGCAGCATGTGGGGCAGTGGCAGTGTTTCATTAGTCACAATTGAATCAGAAAACTTCAGCCATTCCACCACTTTCTCTGGCCTTTCAACAAAATCTAAATCTTGATACACAAAACTGCCACATGCCTGCTTGAGTCTCAGTTTGAACAGAGACAGAAATGTCTCAATTCAAACTTATTTTAAACATATAACCAATACAGGTGGGGGTCCACCTGTATTGGTTACATTCAATCTTGTGGGGTCCACCTGTATTGGTGGGGGTCCACCTGTATTGGTTACATTCAATCTTGGTTCAATACCGGATCAAGTTTGAATAGATCAATCTTGGTCCGGTATTTGCAGATTGAGCTATTCTCAGATTTTTTGGTCAAACATAACTCCAAATTATTTGCGTTTGGAAATTTACCTCATAAATCTTATGGTAGAACTGAATTTAGGACCTTAAGAAAGCTCATGTCCATTTTTACTTTTACTTTATCTAACATTTCATATCCTTTTTAGTGGCTGTGTTGCCGAGGCACAAACCCAACACTGGGATTTTTATTTCTTTTTTGCTCAATTACACCTTAGTAGGAAGCAAGTTAGGAGTGGAGGGAACAGTAAATACAAAAACACAACATACAGCCCTGAGGAGAGAGATAAAAAGTGAGGAAAATCAGACCCACTAACCAGCCTAGGGTGACATTTGTGAGATTGACAGTGAAAAAGGAGCTAAATCTCATATCTGTCATTGTGTTCATTTCAACTCAAGCTGCACTCATGGTTTCATTGCCGAGGTTTTTTTTCCTTCAACTGCTGCCACTCTTTGTGTGTTCAAAATCCCCTGTGAGGGGATCTAGAATATTAATGGGACTTCAACTGACTCCGATAGTTTAGCCAATGTCAATGACTGGTGAAGACGTAACCAAACTGACAGTTCACCAGGATCAAAGTGATAAATTTGACAGATTTAAGTCAAGGAATCATGTAGGCAAAGGTACTTAGAATGCATCTTTAAAAAAATATATCAAAGAAAAACAGTAGGGGATCCAGAGGACGGTCATTATTTTTAGGACTGACAGTTAAATGGATTAAATTGATGCTCAGAAAAAATGGCATCCACATGACCATAAAAGGAGTGCGGAGAGATGACTGTACCCTCATGGTAAATGAGAGCAGACATAAGAACAAGTGCTGCCTGGGGCTTGTGATTTAAAAAGAATCGGGCTAAGTCGCACTGAAAATATCACTGAGAAATTATGCATGTCTAACTGTATAGCCGTATTTTTGTTTTGTTGGCCTGCTCCGGGTGTTGCAGAAGGTGACAAATGTTTTGTATCTTAGTGTCGCTTGTTCCCCTCCAAGTACAGGTCAATAACTTCAGCTTGTACAGTTATTTATCAAAGAGTAACTAAATTTCTCCCTTGCAGAAAGGCGCCTTTATGTTCACCACAACTTCATTTGTCACACTTGAAACATGCACAAGTGTCAATAAATTAAAATATCATTGCAAGGTTTCAGTAATACAATGTAGAAGAAAAACTCATAATATAAATGAATTAGGTACAGAGTAATAGATTTTATTTACAGCTTACAATTTTGATTATTACCTCTAATAGCTTTAATTAAATTAAAGTTCCCAGGATACTAGAATATTACATCAGATCAAAAGAGGATTTTTTTAAATAGAAATCTCACCCCATGGAAAAATATGTCCATATACTGTGCAGTATATGCAGTCAATACTTTTTCTGGATAATGTTTTGCTTGAATTGCTCCATCAATGCAGCCTGAGGCACTTCTGAGGTGTCAGGGAAGCTAACACAGCTTTAAGAGCAGCTTTCAGCTCGTCTACATTGTGCCTCGGGTGTCTCTCATATTCCCCTTGACAATGTTTCACGGGGTTGGGTCCAGTCAGTTTGCTGACCAATGCAGTTCAAAACTTGTGACTGTCTTTTAAACTCTTACTTGACCAATTTTTTCTACCATACTTTTACTTTTCACTCAACTTTCCATTCACATATGCATGGATACAGCAGGGTAAACTGACCAATTTTGTTGGTCCTATGAAATATTCCAATGTGCCAAGAAAGTGGATTTTGTTTTCATTAGCTACAAGTTCAATAAACAAGTTATCACTCTGAGTAACTTTTCCATTCATTCTTATTAAAAGCAATTAACAAAATAAATGTTTTAGTGGTTTTCTATATTACTGAGGGTTACCAGTTTATAAAAGTGCAACTGGAACAACAATCCAAAAGCTTCGTCAAATCTCACCTGAGTGTTGACTCGCTCTATGACGCAGGAGATAACATGGAGAACCTGCATCTTAGTGTCACACTCTGTCACCTGCTGCAAAAGCTGGAAGAGAAGCCCAAAGATGGACTCCAGGTACTAAGACAGAGACAGAAGATGCAAGACATTTGAGACTAATTATGACAAACCAACAAAATAAGCTCCATTTATTAGTGAATTTAAAAATATATTTCTTAACAGGTAATTCAGATATTATACTCACAGGGAGGAATTGTTCTGTCCGAAACTCAAAATCATCAACAGGTGATCCTGAGTTATGGTTATAACTTTACTGCATTGGATAGGTTGAAACCAAAACAACTTTTATTTGCTCTGCAGAAATGCAATAAGTCTTCAAAAATAAAATAGATCAGAATGAAAACTTCTCGTTGGAAAGTTTTAACATAGGGAGGATATTCAGCTTTAGTGTTGTTGCCGTTTCAATCCGCACCTGTGAGGGAGAGAGAGAAAGAAGCAAATTTTTTAAAAGGAACATTCAACAGTGCCACTGTATTAGTACACAACATTTTTATATTGAAAGCTGCACAAAAATGGAAAATAAGCTAAGTTTACAGAAGTTTCAGGTGAATAAAGCTAAGAATAGTGTCTTCCCGTCAGTCATAGCCAACAAATATGAAACAGCTGCATAAAAGAATGCAACCATTATATGAAGAACAAAGGAATGAAGAAAATCCAATTGCCCTGATTTATCACCTCTTTTAAAATTAGTTCTAAAGTCTATGCATCTTTTGTAAACAACTTCCAAAAACCTGAATGTTTTCTAAAAATTTGATTTATTCATTAATTTCCCCAAAACCATTAAAAACATAAATGAAAGAAAAAAATCTCAACTGTGACAATTTACTTTTTTACTAAATTACTGACTGTAATTTTTAATTGGATAAAACTGAAACAATTGTTTTTACTTTGAAAATACATTGAAACTCAGACAGCTACACACAAAAGCCCATACCAATTCATTTTAAATTTTTGGAAATAAAGTTCCTAGCTATTTTATTTTATTTATTTTTTTAAATGCGGCAGCCCATTGTTTATATATCACCAGTATAACCTAGCAGAGTGTTAATAGAGGGCTGGAAAAATCCACCAGGGAGAGAAATCAGATGGCAGAAGAGATTAAAGGAGGTAAATGAGAACAGAGAAAGGTAAGGAGCTGAGAACTCAATTACTACAGATTCTTTCAAGCAAATCATTCATGTCTCTATGAGTGTGACAGAGAATATTTTTTTTTTTTATCACAGTGCGAGCAGTCCTGTGGATAAATAATTTTATATACAATGTGTAAAAAAAAAAAAAGAAAAAAAAGTGACCTCAGTTTTGCTCAAAATGTAACTACTGTGTAACTGATCACACCCAAACCCAATGGCATAGAACATATTTATTCATTTATCTACCCAAGTTTCTTTAGAAATTGCACACAACCTTGCATTTCTTCCTGACAACACAAACGTTCTACATCAAAGTTTAAGGAAAGTGGAAAAGCAATTTCAGCAACATGGCTTCAGTTATATCCACAGTAAAGAAGATGATCCATTTTTTTACTTGCATCAATCATGCCTCTCAACACATCGGCATCAGTGAGGTCTGAAGAGATTGTCATTTGTTTCTAGTTTTCCAGCTACACATACCATCAGTCTTTGTGCAATTGCCAGCAGGTCAGAACAGTTGGTCCTGGCAGCTGATGTTAGCTTTTCCCCAGAACTGATGAAAGTGATAAGTCTTCTTCTTTACTGGGCTGAGTCACTTGCTAATCCCGCTGCAGATGGTATCTGCTATGACTCCCAGGAGTTGATCTAATAGCCTTCAAAAAATATTTTGATAAAATGTACAAAACTCCAAGGCACTGATCTGTTGCTAAAAAGTTTCAGAAGAATATAAACATCTGTGTTCGGTTTAACTGTAAATCACAGACAAAGAAACTAAATAAAGATTTATTTTATGAAAGTCTACAGATCACTTTAACTGATCGTTTTAATTATAAAGGGGAAAAAAAAGCTATCCGGGCTAAGCTGGCCAAATGTAAATTAGTAAGTACACCCTAACCCCTGACTGATCACTTGACCAACTCCATATTTAACTATCAGTATGAGTTCAGCAGAGCCAAGCTCGCCTGAATATGGTAAGGGAGTTTTGCTGTAGGCTCCACATGGGAAGAAAACATGAATGAGTTGAGGGAGGTAGGCTGGCCATGATATTGAATGGTGGGTGCAGCCACTGACCATCATAGACAGAGATGATGTCATTGGATCTTCCCATAGTGAAACACCAGGCAAAGTTAGAAAAAGAAACAAAGCTCAGACTTCAAATTGATTTATTTTGGATTTTAATGATTCACATTTCTTTTATCCAAGGTTTCTTTATTAATGTTCAACATTTTCATACTCATTTTATTTATGCATTTATTTTTTCTGATTTTTAAATTACCTTACTATATCTGAATGTTGAGTTCTAATCTCTGTGAGGCCATTGAGGCTGTCTTTTATTTGTTGCACAAATAAACGTTTATTGAAAATCGCTCAGTCAACAAAGCAAACTGAAGGAAACTGACCAAAAACTTGAAAACAGCCCAGTGAAAAAGTTATTTTGCAAAGCATGGCTGTCATGCTTGCAGTTGTAGCATCTTTCTAATATATATAGTCAAATTTCATCAAGCTTCAAGAAAAGGACATAATCACTTCAAAGCAATCAAGACTGCAGCCCAGAAGGAAGCTAAGTTTTGATTCATCTCCTAATAAACGTTCTTCCACCTCAAGATTTATGTAGAAGCTGATTTTTCTAGGTGGCAAGAGAAGAAGAGTGTGAACCGGCCTATTGAGTCTTAGTTCAGCTGTGCTATGGCTATGAAGGCAATTAGTAACAATTTGCTCTTTATAAATAAGATGCAGGAGAAAGCTTCCTCTACAACTGTAGCAGATGAGACATTAAAGGTTACTCTTGGGAAAAAGTGGGGGAAAAATGATTTTAGCTTTTATCCCAGCTTTGCAGTTTTTAAATTACCCCCGCAACTTGGAACAAAATCTTAGTAGGAATAAAATCTCTTAGTTTCCCAGCAACAAGTATCAAAGTAAATATATATTTACAAAACTAACTCGACTCATACATTGTAGCTTTACCTATTACCATCATTAAAAGTTTACGATCAATAATTAATTATAATTCAAGAGTATCAAAGTGGCCCAAGGAATATTGATCAGAGACCACACGATTGGTCAGCTCACTGGTGATGCAAGAGTAAGACTGTGTGAAGAAAGAGGCATAATTACAATCGCAAACCTTAAGGCAATTTGTAGCATGAGTAATCTTCATATCCATTAAGCTTCACTAAAGGACATAATGGTGGTAAATGAAGTATACTATAACTGAATATCATTGTCCGTCTCAAAATGTGTCCAGTATTTATTAGAGTAAAAATCTAATTGAAAAATCAAGACCTTAAGCTGGAGGCAGAAAGTAGTTAGTACACAGTTGCTCTAAATGAGTAATGGATATAAGATCATATATATTTAAAAATTTTAACTGCTCACTTATTCTCTTTAAGAGAAGTAGGTGTAGACTGTTTGGTGTATTTAAATACACCAAGTTTGAACAACAGAATCAACACAGAAACAACATTGGTACTGGCAAGAACTGTGTGCTGCCTTTGACACAAACAAGATTTCCCTCTGCCACCTGAAGTGGGGACAAGTAACAGGTTAATCCTACTACTACTACTACTTTTAAATTAATCCACAGAAAAGGCTAATTTCCAGCTTTAATTCTACCTCTGTAATGCAAACTATGACTATCGCTTCCAGGCCTTGAAAGAAACACTAATCCCCTTGTGCATTTCAGTGTAGATTCACAAAGAAAGATGACTGATGAGAATGGACTGGTTTCTGGAAATAAAGTTTTTACAAAGATGCACAATGGAGCAAGTGCAGCAAATTATTTTCCTGCTCCCTTCAAACCACCAATGACATGTGAGCTGCTAAGTTAAAAGTTTACATCTAGGTTCCATGTAGACATCAAATTAATGGGATTTTTTTTTTTTTAGTGGGGCAAAATCTGTGAAAGCAGGAAGGTGGTTGCCAAATAGAAATATTTACTGAATTTTCACCATCATTTGATAGAACATTCAGGAGTCCATGTCACTTATCAAGGTTTTGCTGTTTTGAAATCACAATTGGCAAGCTACTTGCATCAGGCTGGTAAAGCAGCTGACTCACTTCCCGACTGGATTCAACAGATAACCAGTTATGAGTTTATTATAGAGTTAAAAACGTGTCACACTTATTAGCTATTTAGTCTAATAATTGTATTTAAGTAAAACAAAAACAAGAAATAATAAATGGTATCTATTTAAAATGCAACTACATCATGTCATACATTGCTGTTTTAAAATTATAAATCAGAAATGTTTTGTCGTTTCATAAGATTGCTAAATAGATGAGCATGATAAATCTCCCATCACCACAGAAGCCAGGCAATTGGGGACGGAGCAGAACAAAACATCAAGTAATTATGCTTTGCTCCACTTCAATAAAAGACTCAGTGCTTATTTGTAAAGACGCCTCAATCTTGTGTGTGTCATCATAATTATGTTGAAATCTTAATATCAGGACAAGTTTTCAGACAAAGAATATCTTTAAGTCAGTTTAAAGTCAACAATCCATGTATGTAAAATGTATTGATTTGCCAATTGCCCATCTCTCCTTCCCATTTCCTGAATTTTGCCCTGGGAATTTTGTCATCTGGCTGGGCTGCAAACATACAGATGTCTACGAGTACTCTACCTTGATGTCAGTTGCACATCAAAATTTAATGTTTTTCCCCTGTTTGCAGAGCATTATAAAATTCCACCTGGTGGCTGTTCTGTTGTCTTGCTGACAAGCAGACAAACCACTGTCAATGGATACCTGCACCATATTCTTTGCCTTAGGCAGAGAAAATTTCATTATTATCACATTACACTGTATTGTGCACAGCAAAGGGAATCCAAATAATTATGCATTTCAACGGTTCTTCCTTCAAGAAAGAGATAGAATTAGACAGGGATTTTCAACAAAGTGGTTCAAAAAGACAGACTTAACTTGATTTCCCTTAACTTCAATCTGAACGCCACAAAGAATCATTGACATCCTTTCCTATAAACCATTTAAAAATAAGCCATCAATCAAGCTCTCTGCTCATGAAATTTAATAGTGGCAAAATGCAATTTGTGGTGAGGCTGGCAATGAAATAATAACACTTTTCCGACAATAGGAGAAGTAGTTTATCTAGAGTACAGCTGATGCGAATTTGGAAGCAAAACTTTTGCTTTTTAATTAATCACTTAATTTTTCACAAAACTTTAAATTAGTAAAGAAACAAAAAACATTTTAGACCAAATGTGCTTCTGGAAACCTGGCAGCATGTGCAGAAACATGAAGCGATATGAAGTGCAAACAGTTAAGGTTCACCCAAAAGTAGGAAGGTCCTAATCTTATTCTGTGCAGCAGATGAAATGAAAAAAATTGTGATGAAATTGAGTCATATGGAATCAAATGCAATCATCTATATGTTTCAAATTGACTAACTCTGGTGTTTTTGCATGTCTTACATCAGAAACCTTTATTCTAGACTTTATGGTCCAAAAGGTTTTGCCAGGTCTATAAGTCCTGGGGGAAAAAAGCATGGGTACTTCTAAACAAAATATTGACTCATGTCTAAACAAAGTCTATGTATAACATCAACTTTAAAATAATAATCAGAGACAAATATTTAAATCACATTGTCAGTATCAGAAACAAATGTTGGACAACCATAACTTGCATAACACATTCATTTGCAATTCCACTCATTACAAGTGCATCATTTTCTAGAAGTCAAGCCAAGATGTGTGCAGTTTGCTTACCACTAGGTCTTGATCCTGCATGAGGCTTAAGATCACCTCGTAGAGCAAAGGTCGAAGATCAGATTTGAATTTGACGGAGATCCATTGCCCTATTAGCCAGATGACTCGTCTTCGTATCAGCTTGTACCTGGAAAAGGGGGAATATCATGAGCTCACTTCTAGTTTGTTACAATGTATCAGAAAAATCAAAATTTGTTGTACAGGATAGTTATATATAGCATGGATTTTATAAAATTATATGAACTAAGATTATTTTAATAATATTTAAAGAGAACATAACTTTTTTTTTTTAAATAAAAGAGCAGCCTCACTATACATGTCAGTTATTATGAAAATAGCCTGTTTCATGGTCTACCAAGAGTAATTTTGGATTTGACTGTAAATAACTAATCCGCATATAGCATATAGTTTTAAAAAAGAGAGACGGTGTACTCTGAAGAAGCCGATTACACATATTAAATATGTATATCACGCTATGGGAAATTAAACCCAAAAAGTTAAAAGTACAGTATTGGGCAGAAACCTGATGCCAACAGAATATTTCTTTACACATAATATCATCTAGAAAACAACAAAGAGAATATGGTGATGTAGAAAAGGTATAAAAAAAATTAAAAAAAAAGAATTTATTAACCTGTTTAGTGTTTTAAAACGAAGGCATTACAGTAAGGCAGTAGGAGCCGGAGGGACACTTACAACAGAAAAAACACTGAGAAAAGGAAATAGTCCTGGAAAACCAGAAGGCTTTAGATGCCCATCTGGGCCTGGTGTGTGATAGGAATTAAATCGCTCTACACTGCATGTCAAGTAGTGATGTTTATTTTTTTCTCAACAGTTGTTTTGGGCGAGTGTCCCAGAGCATCTGCCCTTTTAAATTCTGAAGCAGAAAATGTGTCAAGGGACCACCTTGACAGAAATGATAGGATAGAGGAACAAATTGACAGAAAAATGAGAAGATAACACTCTTGTTGGTCTCTTGTCAAATATCGACAGAGTAAAGAAACCAGACACTAGGTTATCCAGGAGAGTCTAAACAGCAGCATGAGTCATTGCTCCTAGATAACAAGTGTGTTTGTCAGTTTATTGCTGGTTTATGTTGGATATGGTTAGAAGAAACCTTTTTTTTTTACCTGTAAAAAGATTTTAAAATCTAAAAGTTACAATACCCATCAACAATTATCACCAGCAATACACCAAATACAGTTTTGAAATTCATTTTTATTTCGTTAACAGGATACCCAATATTCTCTACAAAGCAAAATTGTCTTTTTGTGAAGCTGTGTCCTCAAAGGACCAAATTTAGAATAATTTAGGAATGTTTTGATCTATTAGTGATGTCATAGACAAGTTAAGGATTTACTCCAAAGGAAAACTGAAAAATAAGTTGGATTTATGGTGCATTCTGACCTGGTTAATACTAATCGATGTTAAAACTATAGTATTTGTGTAGTCCTATCATTAATACAAGCCAATATCTAATGGTGTCTATTCTTTTAAAGCATTTTAGCCTGGCTTTTAGTTGAACACCTCTACTTTGATTTTATCTTTATGCACATATATTTATTTTACTTGGCATCTATAAACATTTTCTGTAAATTTATCTTTGTTCCCATTGCATGTCTTACTTTGGTGTTTGCGCAGTTTTACATTTTATATCAAATAGCTGTCTACTAAACGTAATTTAATTTACTTTGAGAATTTTTAGAAATGATTGTTATTAACATGTTGGTTTCTTATTTCAACATCATTTGATGAATGAAATGTGCTACAGAAACACTGTATAGTAATGCAATTAAACTTGAGACTTGCAGTGTACCGTATTTTCCGCACGATAAGGCGCACCTTCAATAAATGGCATATTTTAAAACTTTTTCATATGTAAGGCGCCGCATTATAAGGCGCATAGAATAGACGCTACAGTAGAGGCTGGAGTTACGTTATGCATCAATTAGATGGAGCTGCGCTAAAGGGAATGTCAACAAAACAGTCAGACAGGTCAGTCAAACTTTATTAATAGATTATAAACCAGCGTTCTGACAACTACGTTCACTCCCAAAATGAATAAACAGCTGTTTTATTATTTTCCCCGAGGTAAAGTCAGTGACGTGGTATTTTCGTGACACAGTTTATTGTGACACAGCTAGTTAGCGTGCTAGCACTGTTGCTTTCATTCCAATAGTGATTGTACTGACACTTCTACTTGCTGCT
>CAEFZX010000680.1:0-48445 GCA_903066825.1 Alfaro cultratus | reverse complement strand
TGTTTTTATTGTTTTTACTGTTGATTCTATGTTGCACCATGTTTCTGTTTTTTGATATGATGTAAAGCACTTTGAAATGCCTTGCCGCTGAAATGTGCTATACAAATAAAATTTGATTGATTGATTGAATAAGCAGAAATGTTACAACCTAAAAAAATATGTTTATTTAGCTTACTTAACAGAGATTTTCACAGGTATTTGTTTACTTAAGTTATTTGTTTTCCTTTGTCTTTAAATATCCATATGTCGTATATAATACACATTTTTACGGGGCTTTTGTTATTTGTTTATGAGATAGGAAACTGAAATGATCTGGTAATTGGTGTTTGTGGGGGTTTTTTAAACATAAGGAGTAGAATTAAATACGCATATGCTTTTCCACTTTTTCATTCATTTATTTATGTTTGTGTTGTTTTTCTCATGTCGGAAACAAATGCTAAAAATGCTAACTGCTAAAAAATGTTCAGCAGACAGTTCACTGACAGCTTACACTTAGATGGTAAGCTCCAAATTACAATGCTATAAAATATGTCTGTTTCGACCACATTGATGGAAAGTTTAGCGGAGGAAAAATACGGTAAACGAGCAACAAAAAACATTTGTACTTGAGTTTGAACTGTTTGTTTGGTAGCTCTAATCTCTTTCAAAGGCCAGGCATTATTATATTTGGATATTTTACGGTTACTGAGATGAATAAAACCCCTCTTTTTCCAAAAATTACCATTTTATCCTCATGTTTGACCGACCAGTTTGTTGTTTACACAGATAAACGGATATGCACCGAAAGGTCAGCATTTGACTGAACTTGGACTATATTCAGTTTGATCGACTTTGATTTACAAAGTTGCCGTTTGTAAACTCAATCAGTTCATTTAGGCTGCATGAAAGCGAGAGACTTTCCACAGATAACAGGAACATTAAACAGCTTTCAGTATCCATCTGCTCACAAACATGCTGAATTTGAAAATGTTGATACCTGTTTAAAAAGCTAGGGGTTGTCAAGCCAATTGCTCATTTTAAAAGCTAAAGACGCCTTAAAATATTAGCTTATTTTGTCTTTGTTAAAATATTTTATTCTGTTTTGTAACTTGATGGCACTTACACCTCTACTCCTGAAAAAAGTTATTAAAACAAGACTTTAGGAGAGCCTGAAAAACATATTTTGAACTTTACAAATAGCTGGAGGCAAGTTTTAATTCTTATCGCCACCGATAAAGCCAATAACTGCTTCCCGACACCTCCAATTTTTGTTTTGCCGACCTCTTCACCCGGATTATTGAGCTGAAACCCAAACCAGTGAAGGCACGACGACGGAGCCTCAGACAAGGGGAGCCTGACCTACATTTCTCAGAATACAAACCAACCCACCCCCTTCTGAATCTCTACTGCATAAAAGTTGATGAGAAATGTTGAATTTTTAATTCAAATACAACAAAGCTGATGGAATTGCATGCATTCAGCGAATCACTGCAGCTCATGTTGCAGCTGTACCAAGCTTCCCTTTATCTGGTCATGTCAGAGAAGAGCCCTGTTAGTTGGAACACTGCTGGGCTTCACCCATTAACCACATATTAAAAAAAAGGAACACCATTCTGCAAAATGCATTTGTCCTCACTCACACAGTCGGTTCATTCATGTGGAGTCCAGTGTCGATACATAAATGGAGACAGAGGCTGCAGTCGTCCAGTCAAACATCAGAGCAGGTTACAGTGGAAGTGGAAAAACAAAAAAGACAAATCGCTGCATTGTCTTTCAATGCACAGACTGACTTCTTGCTTCCACAATCAAACGCTGCATTGACCTATTTTCCCTGTGCTTCGTAGCCTCGGCATGGATGAAGTTCAAAAGCGTATCTGACAAGATGAGTGTTTCATAAGGTAGAAGGAGTTTCATGAAGACAGATCGAGTCTGAAAGAGTTCAGAAAAAAAAAAACGCATTTACCTTTTTGACCTGCGCCTCCTTGATTTTCTCCAGAGCGACACGGATCTTCTCTGCCTTGATCTTGGCGGCTTGCTCCTCCTGGATGGACACACAGGAACATGTTTAATCCATCATGGCACACACACGGTTTCTTCCAATTTAAGCCTTTTTAAAAGTTGAAATGCCACAAACCACATAAGGATTTTTCTCTCCATTTTCGTAGCTTACCTGCCCTCTCCAGCAAGATGCCATCATCTCCATTCTACAGGTTAGCAACGCTTACACTTGTGTAATTAATATGTTATATAACTGATGTGAATCGTTGCGGTTGCAGCTATGGCATTCCCTCAAACGTGGCACGCCATCATTCTGGATTCAAAGGAAGCTACTGCAGCTTCCTTTGATCCTCTTAAACAATGCTAGAAGATTCCTAAAGGACGCGAAGCTGAAGATTGATGCAGGAACACTTCAAAGAGCATCTATGAATCCCGAAAAAATATAAAATCCTCGGAAGAAGAGGGAAACATTGTAAAGTTGTTCCACAATGATCGTCGGCGGGGATGAAACAGGGTAAAAGTCTGCGGCGGTGTGGGGGTTCACTGACATTCACATGTGCACCCAATGTGCACAATTTGACAAACCAAAAAAAAAAAAAAATTAGATAGTAGGAAGGAAGATGCCCCTCCCCCTTGCCTCTTCCCTTCCTCTCTTCTGAACAGCAGCCAGGCTTTGGGAGCGTGCCCAATCGATGGAGCATAATCCCCACAAATATAGTAGGAGCCGAAGGGGTCAGCCAACCAGAGAGCTGCTTTCTCAGGACCCTCCAGCCAATCGGCAAGAGATGCTGGCAGCCTCCGGTCCTGAGGCTAAGCCACAGTGGCAGGGATGTGAGGCTGTGGTATTTGGGTGAATGAGGTGCTGAATATTTGACGACGTCTACAGATGTGTTCGCAGAAAGAGGGTGAGGGGTATAAACAAGAACCACCCCCTCCTCCCTTTGACCCAGACTGTCTTTTTCACATGAGTAGCTTCAAAGCAAGCAAACATTAATGGAGTCGGAGTCGGTGTGGCCGACTCGGAGCGGCCGGCGTTCAGAGTAAAGGGGTCAGGGTGGGTTTAACCTCAGATTTAACCCTCTGACACCAGCACAACTCCTGTTTCTGATCCTACTCTACTGACACGTTCACACCCAGCCAGTTTTCAAGAGCTCTTCTGCATAGTTGGGACATTTCATTTTTATTTTTCTTTGGCATCCTCAGACTTTGATGTCTTTCCACTCTTCCCTGCCTTACTCGCTCTCAGACATCAGTATTCCACATACGTGAGTTCGTTCTCGAGGCTTGTGCACTGCAGGATTTCCCTTCTAAGGGTGAGCATTTATTATATTATTATCATTTATCGTGATAAGAAATTAGATTTATCTCTGTCGAGATAAATTTAAGTTATTGACAGTAAATAAAAGAACAAAACAATGTAATTCCATTTTCTTCACAGTTCATTCCATGAGATCATCAATAAATATCAGGAAATTAAATGCAGTTACTGTGTGCAGTTTAGTGATATTCTGAGGAAGTCAATTTCAAAATGGGAATGATGTTTTTCCAAGAACAGCATTTGCTGTGGCAGCCAAACAGTTACCTAAAAAATAAGATATACGTTTTTTTTATTATTATTTTTGATCGTCATCACAATATGCCACACAAAAAAGAGATAAAGCTTTAAGTCCACATCACCCACTTCTCTCCAAATTTCAGTTCATGATTAAATGGCTGTTTTGTATTAATTACATTTAGGATTAGACTGGACTGTATATCACAGAAACCGATATGTGTTATGTGACAGGACTGCACAAGCTGATTTATGATGAATTTCTATATAATTGTAAAAACCTCTGAGGTAGAGACTTCGTAAATCTAGCCCCAGTTTCAACTTAAATAATGAAAAAGTAGTGCATAACACTATGCTCTCGTCGTTATCCAGATGTTGAAAACACTTAAATGTAATTCCAAAATTTTCCAGACTGTGTCGAAACCCTGACAGGCGGATTTTTTTCCGCCAGCAGGCATGCAGAGACTCCACAGACACCCAGACCGATCATGGAGTGTAAAAGGAAGTCACCTTGGTCAGGAGGTGAGAAGGCTTCCCAGCTATGCTTTTCAGAATGAGTGAGGTTTCTCGGTCCAGATAGGAATGCTTGGGTGAGGAACAGGAGATAAAAAAGAAAGAGCAGAGGAAGAGACAAAATAAAGGAAAGTCAGTGCCAGATGATTATCTGAGGCTTATTAATTGCAGGTGTTGTGATTCTTTTTAAAAAATAAAGCAGCATGGAAAAGAGAGAAGACTCTAAATAAAGCAGTTGTGGTTGTTGTTAGCTGCAGTTGTGGGAGATGAAGGAAAGAATGTGTATAGTGTGAGGCAAATTAAGATGTAGTTTCACTCACAATTCAGCTGCCTTCACAAGTCATTTTACAGCAGTTTTTATATCTCATTGTTTTATGAACAAAACTGAAATATTACAATCATAGCGCTGCAAAAAAGGGTTTCAACTGAACTAAAAATCTGAAAACCACAGCCATACACAAATAAACATTTGATATTTTTTTTATAAGAACTGCTAAATGTTTTTTTTTTAAACAGGTATAAAACATTCCCAAAAATCCAATTTGAATACACAACAATGTTCTGCATTTTCAATACCATAAAAGCTATTCTCCACGATTATAGTTGACTGTACTCCTCACATGCAAACTTACAGTGGCCCGGTCCACTTCACCCTCACGAGAGGTGAAGTCAAGCTGGCGTCTGGCCGGCCCACTGCAGGCCCGTCGCAGTGTGACATGCTGGAAAAGTCGGAAGGTGCAGGCAGGCAGGCAGACGAGAGGGTGCGTGTGTGTTTGTGGAAAGACGCCAACGGTAAATCAAAGGGTGCAAACAGAAACAAAGTGAACACATGCAGGAGAGAGAGGGAGACATGCAGGATAACATGGTTCTTGTGACCTGACTTATTTTTCATTTTTTTTGGATGCCTGTTTTTCTTCAAGCTTCTACAGGCTTGGAATAAAGCTGAGATTTGCTGTGCCTAAAAGCAGATTAAATGAATTTTACCAACACTTTAGAGCAGCGTTTCTCAAACTTTTTCAGGCTGAGGATTAAACACTCATGGACCACCTAACCATTAGTCAATGTGGGGCGCAGCGCTGCTCACCACGCTACATATTGTAACAGTGTCTTAAAACAGATTTGTAAACTCACCCCGAGAAACTGAAAACTACTCATGCAGACATGAATTTCTCTGACTACATAAGTAGTCCTGGTGTTTTCTTTCCACTGGTATCGTCAGCTTTAAGTTATCGTCAGCTTAAATTTTTTTAAGACCTAGTCTTAAGCCACTTATTCATTATTATTTTTAAACACAATCCTTTGGTAAGCTAACTGTACATGTCGCACTTTGAGCTCACATCACAGCAAATAAACGGTTATTTACATGCAGTACCTTGATGACCACAGTTTGAGAAAGACTGCTTTAGAGGTTCATCTGGTTTAGTCAGAGAGCTCGTGGTGAGTTCCAGGAGCCCAGAAAAAGTTGTTAACATTGCAATTCATAACTTTGTAGATTGCAGTGGGTTTCATTACGCAAGAGAATGCACAACACACACCAAAAACATGCAACTCAAACTATCCCGCTTGGTTATTTTGCTGTGTGATCTGTTTTTGGTTTCCGTGCAAACATCATACCTCTGTGCTGGTCTGGTTCTGCCCCTGCGAGCTCGGACTGCCCTGCTCATCTGCCTCTCCTCCCGTCATCCCTTTATCCACATCCAGGGAGTCCATGCTGGAAGCCGAAGCGCAGGCCGAATTAATGCTGGAGCGCTGCGACTGAGCCTCCTGCTCACAGGCCGTGCCCACCGAGCCGGTTCTGCGGTGCTGCCCGCCACCGGACGATCCGGAGGAGGGGCGCCGCAAAGCTGTGGAGGACACTGAAGACGAGGAAGACGAAGTAGATGAAGAAGAGGAAGTCTGACGCGCTGCTTCATCCATGCTGAGGGAGGCCTTCTCCAGCTGGGAGGTGATGTCGTCCAGGGAGATGTTGGAGGCCGCGGGTCGAGAGCTGGCGCTGCCGCCCCGAACCGTGCTGGCCGGCGACGCTCTGGCACTGCTGCTTGTGCTTCCTGAAGGAAATGTTTAAGAAAAAAAACACTGAAAACACAGAAGTGATCTACCACAAAAGCAGTCAACTTCGACATGTTCAGAAATCCCTTTCTTTGGAGTTTTTAGACTTTATGCTTGCCCATTTCAAGTATAAAAACACAAAACTCAAACATTTATGGCAGATATATCTACAGATGTCAGGATGGACAGATGAAATGAATGGACAAAAGAATAGACAGAGGGATGAAAACAGCCTGCTCTCATGGTTGATCTCTAGAAATAAAAAACTGGATCACAACTTCATTTACTCTTCTTCATCAACTCAACCACTTCATCCTTAATGAAGCCAATGTGGAGGGATATTTTTTAAATTTCAAATTGAAAAACAATTTTTAATATTCGTCAAAAAACACAAAACCTAATGAAAGAGCAAGAGATCCTTTCATAAAAACCCTTTTGTGTATTTTTCTATGACTGGACAGAGTCTGACTGACTCCTGCTTCCTGTGAGCCGCTGCTCATTTGTTCAGCCTTTTCTATTCTGAACCAGTGGAGAACAAAGCCGCCGCTCATTCTCCCCTCGCAGTGACTCATTTAAAAGCACCTATTTATCCCGAGAGAGTCAAACTCTTTGTAATTCTGCTGACCTTTGATTTGCACACAAAGCAGGGGAGTAACTCATGACACAATCTCCTTAAAATGCAGAACGCTGTAAAGAGACTGAACTACCTCCGCTGTTTCCCCCTCCACTGGTGCCAGGGTGCTTGGTGCTGGCACTGCGGCCCCCGGGGCCCCTCTGTTGTCCCTTGTTCTGGCTGCGAGACGCTGAGTTTGGTTTGGAGATGGTGCTGAGCTCTTGCTCGATGGAGCAAAGGTCGGCCATGAGGGCATCCAGGTCGACGTTGTCTCCCTGATTCAGAGCCTCTGTGAAAAGATTTCACAGGGGATGGAGGGGGAAGTAGGTTCATTATGGAGGGAACTCAATAAATTAGGAAATTATTTTTGTTGTGCTGCCTTTTGATACCCGAGTCTCACCATTTATGTTGTACATAGAGAAGCGGTAGGAGAAATTGGCTATGTTCGTCTCCTGCCTGAGAGGCGGCTTCTGCAGTGCTTTTTGTGGCCGACCATCATCCAGACTCTATGATGAATGAAAAAAACAAAAACAAAAAACAAACAAAAAAAATCAGCAAACACTGAAACACAATCAAGGCAGAGGATCATAACAACCACGTCTGACTGCAATGCTCCTCAGTGTCTCACACACAGCGCTGCATATCTGCACAATGTAAAGTGAAAGTGAAGGGGAGAGTTGCTAGGAAACAGAGACAGGATTAGCAGTGTTACGGTTGCCATGGATACAGCCTCCTCCTTATTTCCTCCTGCTTGTCTGCCTACCTGTGTGAGCTTGTCCAGCTCACCCAGCCAGGCCCCAAACATCTTGTCCAGGTCCTGGTCCTCCTTGTCGCTGTCCTCCTCCGCCCCGTGGTCCAACTCGTCGTCCGACACCTGATCCATCTGCACACACAAAAATTAGAAATGACTATATTATAAATTATAGGGATGGGATGAGAAGACACCAGTTTATTCCAGGACAGCCAGTGAAAGTGATGCAGGAGAAATTAAAGGTCATACACAACATTTAAGGCCATAATAAGGACTGAAATGTGTTAAAAGGAGGGACTTCACAGATGTTTTTAGTGATACAGCACCCCCAAGTGGACAGAAAGAGTAGCTCAGCTGAATATAAATGAAGTCATTTCATTGTACAGCAAAAAGTTAAATCAAGAGGAGGCATTGTTTCAACTGATGGCATAAATAAAAGGTAAAATGTAAAGATTAGGCACATATTCTTAATATGAGTTTAGATTTTTTATTTTACGAACAACTTTTTGACGTGGCTACATCACAAATTAAATACAAAACAAAATCCACCGCATATATGTGCCATTACACATCACTGGGCATAAAGAGGTTATTAAATGAATTAGTTTAAAACCTAGGAGTTTTCACATTGCACATAAACCTAAATTTGACAGCGAGAACACCTAAAAATCTTGGAAGCATAAATAAAAATCAACCTTTTAAGTGTGATGGGAAATAGACATTTTTCTGAAGCAAAAATGCTTTTGAATCACCACCTTTAATACAGAAAATACTTCAGTTTATGGATAATAATGCAGCACCTTTAAAGGTAGCATATTGAACCCAGTAAAGCTATAAATAACATTAACGTCTTAATACGGTGGTTGGAGCTGAAAAGCAATACGTGAATATTTCAACTAGAACATGAGGAAGGGATACTATCAATCACAATATGAAGACCTGTGGACAGTAAATGTGAGTCAATCCCTTGGTACAGTCCAGCAATCTCCCTCCAGAGCCTGGATGGAATATTCCCCAGTAATCCCATTGATGTTTTAAGATGGTGTCACTGCCTTCAGTTATCCAACCCATGTAGTATCAGTCACCAGTTGGGTCTGGACCAAACCAGGATTAACCCCTTTGACGACCCTCATTCGTTTGATCCAGCAAAAGATTTTTTTTTATGCTTTTATGGGAATTCCTGAGCTTCTACAAAAAAAGCTATATGTGGTTCAGTTGGAGCTGAAAAGCAAAGCAATACTGGATGGCAACACAAACTGAACCACAGCAGTTGGGAGACACTTGTCACATTACAGCATTGATGATGGATAGTTTCCTGCCTTGGCATTGGGACTTGGCCCATCAGCTTGAATCAGAAGGTGAGATCTGCATGTGCAACCTAAAAAAAACCAAGTAAATCTGGGTGCGAGCGTGTTTGAAATTACATCCATCCTCTCGCAAGCAAGTGTGCGAGGCGGAACAGGAAATGGCCTGGATGTGCAGAATTCCTCATTTCCCTTATGACCCGCTCTGTGTCAGGAAACTCCAGCTGTCCTTCTGTTTTCTGCACCACTTACTGGGAAGGGGAGGGATTTGAGGGTGTGGGAAGACAAGTTGAAAATGAGGTCCAGACTCCTCCACCCTTACAGCCATCAAATGGACCATTTACTGAGGCCTTGTGGTTTGCCAGTTTACCATTCAGTCATTATCATTTCTTGATTTGGGTACATGTGGCTCCAGTGACACTCACAACACTTATTTTAGGGTAACTACATATTTAACAACAATACTTTCGAGACTCAAACTTCTAGACTTCTAAATAAAAAATATGAATACAGTAGTTTACTCTAAATTAATGGGGGATATTTCTGCTCAGATCCAGCTTTAATTATGCATCCTTCAAATACAGAGGACAGTAAGAGGGACCAAAAACAGATTAATAGTTGGATTGCTGGAGAGGAGGACAAAAATGTATAAATTACAGACCAACAGCTGGATGAATGGATAGATTGACACATGAATGTAATAATAGATTGACAGAGAATGGATGAAATGAATCAATGCAATAATGGATTAATAGATGGTCAAGTGGATGACTTGTTGAGGGATGGATAAATCAACAGATGGATTGATGGTCGGATAACAGATGGACACAGCTTTTCAACAATAGGAAAAACTGTATCCATGGATTCATTTTGTCTACATTGATCCAGAAAATACTTAGGCTCCATATCTTCAAGATCTTTCCAGGGTATAGGACCCTGATTTAATTTACAGCAGATGAAATGTCAGTCTTGATTAAATCTAGACAAAAACGAGGTAAAAAATAAAAAAAACCCAGAGTAACAATCAGTGCATAACCTAAAACAAAGCGCTCTTCGACAATGACTCTAGTTATGTCATCCTAATGGAATCACAGCCTCAACCAGAGATCCTCTACTGCAGGTTTAAGTGAATTACCACCTGCGGCCCAGCTTTTAAGTTTATGGGCCATGACCTGGCCGAGATGCAGGGCTGGGAGAAAGCTGCTGTGTGTCTGAGAGAGTGTATGTGCAGGAGAATTATCACCATTGAATGCCAGCTTTGGCCTTTTCCCTCCTGATACAGAGCTACGCTATTCTTTCTTCTCTGAGCATGACCGACATTGATCTGGATTGGTCAGGGGTCAAAACTGAATGAGCAGAGGTCAAGAGAGGAGAGAGGAGTCTCTTTTCCTAGGTCTTTATGTGAACCATTGCTGTTGTAGCTGATGAATCAACAAAAAAGGAATAAAGAGAAAAAAATATAGTGTGCTTTTGTCAGAATAAGATGCACCAATCTTCCAGCCCATACCGATTATTGGTTTTCTTTGAGGTCTGGCCTGCAGAATCTGATTTTGACAGTTTCTAAAAGTTAGGAAATCAAAATATTTTGAACACATTAAATAATTTTTTTACTATTTGAATTTTATCAACCAATCACTGCATGGTCACAGCTGATCAAGGGGAAACCGACCAAACTTAGACCAACTAACATGTAAATCGCTAATCAGAAACAGAAAGGTAGTCTTCTTACACTGAGAAACTCTTCTCATGAAACTAGAGAAAGTATAGCACTTAGCCCTGATAACAGCAAAGAGGTAGGAGGAGGAAAAGCGAAGGAAAAGAAGAAATATCTATCTTTAGCCGTTCAGTTCAGAGTGTCAAGAAGATTAGAAGAGTGCAGAGTAAAGACTGTGTAACAAAAGGAACAGATAGTGTATGTAAATTTTGAATACTGCTGAAGAAATGCTTAAAAGTGTTGGATTTTTGGTCAAGCATCTCTCCCTTTGTGCACTGTGTATTTTTGTCACCAGAGAAAGTAGGTTAATAAGTGACTAACTCCCTGACTTCTAGTCACATGACTTGGAATGACTGATCCTGCCTGTGGGATAATTTCACACCAAACTTGACACACATGAAGTGCCAAACCACTGACATCATGTCAGATCAAAGGTAATAAGTCTCTTGCCATTAGAAAGTCTTTCAATTAAATTGCACCACATTTGTATAGATGATACATTTGTGTGCGTTGTACCAGAAGAAAAAAAAATCCCTTTATGTCAATCAAGCTTGTTCGGTATAATTGATTGAACTGCATAATGGCAAACAACTTTTCTAACTTTTGTACCAAGTTTATAGTGCATTTATAAAAACAAGAGATCTAAGTGATCTCCAGGAGGCCCCAGATCTCCCTGCTTCTTTCCATTAGTTGGAGAAAAATGCATGAAATTACATCACAGGTCAGGCCGGGTCTTCTTGGCTGAATCCTCACTAAATTCAGTTTGTGTAATGCCGACACAGTATCCCTGACCATTTGGTTCCCATTAAAACGTCATTTGAGATCGACTAACAAGTTTTATGATTCAGCTTTCAGGCCAGACAAATAGTAGTCTTAGGTCTGAGGAGTTTACAAGAAAGGTAAGTTGCTGACGTCTCAGTTAGCAACAGGCATGGGTCACTGGGGGTTTTCGTAAGCATTGAACAATCACTATGAGGAGTCCTGATAAAAAAATAAAAAAAAAACATTAAAAAACCCCCCATAAAAACAAAAAAACAAAGGAACTTTGAACATGTAACCATGTAACTCTGCTTTCTGTTCACTGACATGGGAAAGAGGAGCATGGAAGTCCTATCTTGCTTGATTCATAACCAGTGTTTCCAGTTAACATTCAAATACCAAAAGCTCAATAAACATGGGTTATAAATAAATCCTTTCATTTTTCCAACAAACAGGAAATACGAGGGCTGAGATGTGAAAAATTGACATAACTAAATTTGGTAGACAGATACTTCCGCTTGAGCTGATTTTTCCATCAAGTACTTCTAAACAGACTATTTCTAGATTAAATGTTGTCTTCATAAACTGAAAACTGAATCAATCTTGTTCTTATATCCATTTCCCCACCTATATTACTCTCGCAATGCCACCTCCCAACTGAAAAGCCTTAACAAATCATATAATACTAGCAAAGTGAGCCAAAATTAAAGGGAAGCACTATGGAAAATAAGAGAGTAGGGAACAAGAGGTCGTTAACAGAAACTCTGAACTCTAAGAAAGCATGAATAGCTGCTGCGGTGCTTGGCTGTAAACACAGACTGGGAATTCTTCAGAGTTTAGTGGGATACAAACATTTAAAGCTCTTAAAGTTGCTGGCAGCACATGCAGGAGTTTCACCACAAATAGGAGTGGCTTTAAATCTGCCAGTTCTGAGGATTACAGCTAATAGGCCAGTAAAGATGTTCCCCAGTACAAAGTTAGAGGAGAATCATTTGGGGGCAAAGTGGTGCAATTAACCCTCCTGGTGGGAAAACATACACACAAAACAATGCTAATGGTTAACATTAGCTTCCGGTGCTCCTAAATCACATTTGAAGCCAATTATATAAGATTAAGCTATTATTGGGTCTATTTTTAAGTTGATGTGGAGCATATTTTTCATTTTGCATGCAAAAAAAATAATTACCATTAAAACTTGAGAGTTTCTTAATCAAGTTTATTACATTTTTGTTACCCTAGCAGCTAGTTTAAGAGGCCCCTCATTGGATGCTGGTCATGTTGCCCTTTTGTATTATTGCAATCCTGCTGTTTTCAGACTCAACATGTAGATTGTTTGTGGCCCATGCTACTGTTCATCCCTTAAAAAGTCAACTACTTAATGCATGACATAAAGCAGTCTTAAGAACACAGGAGATTTGAGCATGTTTCTCATGAATATTTCTCACAGTTTAATCAATTAAACTAATAAGCAAATATATATACATGCTATTTATATACAATATGGTCCAATTTGAAGGTTTTCATCCTCAACAGGATAAATTTCATCCTCCTGCTCATGTCATCCAGTATGAAATGTGCTTCCAGACAGATTATGACTCATGACTTAACACATACATGCGTCTAGTTGTCAAAATAGCCTGCATGGGATAAACTGAAGTCATAAAACAGGCACTAAAAGACATGGATATCACAAATGACATTCTGCATCACAATGAACCTGATTAAAAGCTTGTAAAGTCCATCTTGTGATATCGCGTGTGATGAGCCTGTCAGACCGAGGCCTTCGTCAAAGAACAAAGCCTCCCGGTCTTGAATGCTTGGTCTCATCGCCACCGAGATATAAAACAGATTCGATCTCTGCAAAATGTGAGAACATCTAATTACTTCCAGGCTTATGTTTGCAACACAGATGATAGGCACTCACTCATATCCGCTGCTATTTATCCTTTTCTTTCTTGTTCATGACTAAATCCAAACCACAATAACAGAAAATATATAAGGAAGTATAAACCTACCCACTCACTGTGCAACTACATATAAAAGGAGTGGCTTTTTTGTTTCAACTCCAGTTTCTAACAAGCTGTAAATCTTTGACCTTTAGTGAATGTGATATTCCACTCTAAAGGTAACATAATAATGTTTGAGATGGATAAATATTGGGTTGATTCTAGTTAGAAAAACAAAGATGAAGCCTATATCTGACAACTTTCTGTACATGATAATTTTGAGTAATCCCCGGATAACTGTGGCTCATCTTGCAATCAGAAAGATGTGGGTTTGATTCCAGCTTCCTCCTGCCACATGTTGATATGCCTCTAGGCAAATCACACCAAACCTCAATGTTTTTGCATCTGTGAGTGCAACTAGGCTAATGTGGCTTTACTGTAGAGCACTTTAAGTGGTTATAACAACAATATAAATATAAACTCAGTTCATTGTTAGCCGGTTTGTCTGCGTTTCATTAGACGGACGTGAGAAATGACGTTCATTAGAATTTTAAGTTTATTAATCTTTGAGAATTTGTTCTAGCTTTTGTTGTTGTATTACTTGAAAATGGTTTCAAAGCAACAATTTTATACTTATTGCAATAACTTCTGCAACAATTTATTGTCCAGCAAATGTTGTTCCCCCAGGCCTTTTTTGAAGGACATATGCTGTTCTTTTTGTATAGTTGCCTTTTATTTAGATACATTTGGAGGATTGTAATCATTTTCAGTGATGCTAAAAAAAAACAAAAAAACTAATCAGCCACAAAATATCTGATCAGTGCTTCTTTAACAGTCATGTTAAAACAGTGTTTTGGCATAATTTCTGAAATGTGGAAAATACTATAAATATCTTAGAAGCAATAACACTCTTGTTTTCCGCTGAATATTAATGTCACTGTGTTTTCATATAAGGACTGTGGTAGTAAAAACAGCGACATAGATCACATACGTAGAAAGGAGGGACTGTTGTGAGGAGCTGGCTAAGTGCAGCAAAGGAAGATAGGGGTTGATGGATGGACACAATAACAGGGGAAGAGCTACCATTAGACTGTGAATTGATATCGCCAAAGCAGCGGCTCTGGCGACATCAGTCAAGCACGAGCAACAGCCACCAATCAGACGCACGCATACGGAGTCAGGATCAGTCGAGCGTGCCATGACACAGCGATCCCAGACGGTTTATACAGCCAATTAAGAAGGAGAGTGAATAAAGAGCTGACGGGGGCCGGAGAGAAAAGAGGCAGACAGATGGAGAGCAAGAGCTGCACAAACCCAACCTGGAGAGGAGGGGCACAGTGGAAGTGCACGGTCACACTGGTGGGTGGGAAGTGTGAGGACGCAGCACGCTCACCAGTATCACGGCGAGGCGAAATTCAGCAGCAATTGTCATGGCAACACACATGCACACGCACAGATCTCTGCCACACGAGCCTAATTACTTGCTACGCTCGTTCCTTTAACCACAAACAGAACAATCATGTGCTGGGCTCCATTGTCTGTCTGCATGGAAACATCAGCAATAAAATAAACAAGAAACACAAAGGTGATCTGTGCTAGGTGGGAGCTCTCAGAACGTCAACTCTGTTCGCACATGAACAAACATTACAGAGGATGCATCAGCTTCCCTGTAGGGCATGAGCCCAAATGTGAAATCAATATTCCTGTCTTTTCCCTAAAGAGATCAGGTTCCATCCAGATGCATACACCCCATATACACACACACAGGGGGGCTCAGGTGGTCTGCTGTAATATGTTCACTGACACCAACACCAACTTTCAAACATGATGCAGCACTGCTGCTGCAGCAGCAGCAGAGGCTGGGAACACGGAGCTTATTCAGCGTTTGGTCAGCGGAGGGTTTAAATAAACCACACTGCACCTGCAGTGTCAATTAATCAGCATCAATGCTGCTTCAAATCAATAGTTTCTGCAAACAGGTATTAAAAAGTGGCATACCTGACAATGTTATATGCTGGAAAGCTTTTAGAGAATGTGACAGTTATTTATCGACACTTCATACTTCTGTCAGCGTTTCCCCGCAAAGGCAGTCAGTTTGATTAAGAGGACAGAAATTTATTGATGAAACAATTACATTAATCACAGTAAGCATGGTTATTTTTGCTGGTTTTGTGAGCTTCTTAGAAGGATTAACAACATTTGAGTTGCATTATATAGTTGGTGCCATTATGTTTTCAGGTTAGGGCTGAAACTAATTATTTTAGTAATCGATTGTTATATCGAGTATTCTGATGATTAACTGGATAAAATTTTCAAATTCTGCAGATATTTCATTTAACCACATAGGTCTTATTTTACACAATATTAGAAATATAATAAAAGATGCAAATAATGAAGTCATTTTTTAAGTAGGAAAACTAATTTTATTTTGAAAAATGACATATCTATAGGCAATCCTTGAGTGTATGTTGTACTGTCTGCTAATGTGTCCATATCCCTCCTGCAGCTGATGTTTGTTTTTATCCGTCTCATCGGGCAGACCCGAAAAATTTGCCGGACTCGTTTCCAGCCATACCTCCTCCAGCATTCCTCGCTGTGCCAGGAACGCACAATCGCATACCACATCCCCCCCAAAGGCCTTCATGGCTGCATCTCAGAACCAGCAGGAGAGATCGGCTCAAGGGTGGCGTTTTAAAAGCGCCTGCGCCTGAAGAAAACAGTTGCCATGATAACCGTGATCAGCTGTGCGTGATGTGCATGGCTGTGCCGATGGGCGTGCCGAGCGATACGGACAGCTGAGTGGAGGTGTTAGTGGGAGTCTGTGAGTGACACTGAGGCAGTGTGAATCGACAGCAAGCAGCCACAAGCTTGGTCTGGTGGATTATTTGTGTTTTGTTTAGCTTCACTTATCAAAAGGTCTTGTGCTCCGTGAGTCGTCGGCTCATCACAGTCACACAATGTTAAGTCAGCAGTCTAAACACAGATTCATCTGTCTGAACGACGAAGAAAAGAAGCAACTTTATCTTCTTCTCTGGCTGAATGAAGCCCACAGTAACGCTGCATACTGCTGGTCAGCTGGTTGCAAGAAGGCTTCTACATTTTACTTTGTTTTTAAGTAGGAATATTTGGGGCAATTCTGTATCAAAAAATAGAACAAAAAAATGCAGTTTGAAAAGGAGATTTTTATAACTGCTTCACATGACATTCAGGTACAGCTGGGACACTAAAAACCAACTTTTATACAGGTTTTATTCTCAAATATGGGTACAATCTTATTCAAAAATGTCTAAAACTCAAAACTGACTGTTTTCAAGTGGTTATATTGTTGTATAATATTTTTCCAGGCTTTGACAATGCCTTCTAATTCTACTTTATTCCTTTAAAAAATCAAACCAAATCGCCAATCAGTTCTATACTTTCCCAACTGTTTAAATTAGTTTACTTCTGATTGAAGTACAAAAAATATCATGTTTTATTATTTCCCTTGACTGAAGCATGTTGGATCATGACTTTAAACACCAAATACATGTCAAACTGTGATTGTTGTGTACTTTTACAACCCTAGTAAAAAAGTACAGTGCATATTCATTGGTTTTTCTGTGGAATATAACGCCAAATCATTGGTGAAAACTGGGAATGATGTCCTGTGTTAACCAACAGACCTTCATGTTATGCTGTGAGAATCTCTGTCTCTTTAGTAAAGAAATAAGTTCAGCTTGACAACCAAAGATATAGACAGCAAAGAGGAAACTGCTAAATGCTATAAAGCAGAACATCTTTCTGCAAACCACAGCTACGGTTCAACCTCACATGCTTCCACTTAAGTCAAGAATTATCTCCTTCGGTGAGGAAGATTCTCCCCTTCCCTCTCATTTAGCTTTGATTTACACAACCTTCTGGAGGCTTTTTGGGGCGTAACCTGTATGCTCCTCAAACTCTGAACTCACAACAACAAGCAAACAACACAGATCTCTATTGTCAACGGGGAATGCCACTTAGTTAAAAATGTATTTCAGTCAGATGACTGATGGTGCTGGTTTGAGAGTGTAGAGCCCCAGACATGCATGTCGGAGAGACTGCAATATAGCCAAGATATTAGGCCACCAGAAACAGCTTAACAGCTGTCTGCAGGATTCCTACACATTCATCTAGTAAATACTCCATAATTTCGGTTTATTTACAATAGTAGACACCAAAGTTCACTTATAAATTATGGCAGATAATTCTAGAGAGGGCAGAAGTGTGAAAAAAACTAAAAATGAATGAAATGAAGGAAGAAAATACAACAAGAAAGGAGGATAGCAGGAAGCAATGACAAGAAAAGTAAGGAATAAAGGAAAGAAACTCAAGTAAGCAAGGAAGGACTCAAGACAGCAATGAAGTAAAAGAAAGAAGAAAAGTAAAGGAAAGACAAGAAAAAGAAAAAAGGGAGGAAGAAGGACAAAATGTCATGGTGAGGACATCAGGAAGGAAAGGGCGAGGCAAAAGAGATGAAAGTAAGAAAGTAAGACATGGGGGAGACAAGAGGAATGAAAAGGAGACAAGACTCATGAAAGGAAGGAGATGGAAGGAAGGACAAAAGGAAAGTAGGAAGGAGGAAAAAGGGCACAAGGAAGGAAAGAAGGATGGGACACAAAAAGGGTGGAACAATGGAAGGAGGACACAAGATTGGGTGATGGGGGCACCAACAAGGAAGGAAGGAGGGATAAGCAATTAGAGATGTTCACAAAGGAGGAAGGGAGGACTCTAAAAAGTAAGCAGTAGTGAGTAAGGAAGGAGGACACAAGAAAAAAATAAAGCACCTCTGAAGGAAGAAAGGAAGGAAAGAAACAAGGACATGAATGCCTAAATGTTGTGCCCATTCCCACACTTTCCAGGGTGTGGAAGTATTTTTTCCTCACTCCTATTTTCTCTATACTCACTCAGAGCGGGAAAATATTTGGATCCCATTCCATACTTTAAAAAACTGTATAGGAACTTTGGGCTTGATGCTTTCCAGAAACCTGTCCTTTCTGTCACCACAAGGAAAAACAGCAATGCCAGCATTTACCATTTACAGGAACTCTTACCTCTGAAGTGGCTTTTCCTTTTTTCCTACTGAGGGTAAAGGTCAGACCACCACTCCACTCTGCGGCTGGGCTTTTATCCCCTGGAAAAAGACAAAAAACAAAACGGAAACCATGATCAGACATGAGCAAGTTTCTGACTGAGCCTGATGTCAACTCGCTGAAGTTGACATCAAATGCTACAGGCGGACTTTTGTGTTTCTATTTGCGCTGCAGAAGAACAGAGATACTCGACAGCTGGAACGGATCGCAGCGAGTTCTCCGTCACAAGAATGCCGAGGATTAACTGGGAAGGGTGCTTGAGCGAGAGACTTAACTGTGCTCAGACAAAATGACTCACATATTCAGAGAAACGTTCTCTGTGAAGTTCTTAAAGCAATCAGCCAGTGTTCCTGCTAACACTTCTAAATTAAAACAATTCAACTCATAGGGAGGAAAACTACCCTGAAAAATGTGCACAGCTGGATGAAAACGGTACCATGCTTACCCAGTAATTTCTAATGAGTCAAAGCAGAAGCCTTGCTCAAACTATTAGGTGTGTGTCAATGTGACTCATGAGTCTGCAAGTTTTAACACTTCAGTGGGTCATTAACTCACTACAGTGCTGAGTCATACATTGGGAGGTTGTTGTAGATAAAAAAAACTACATGTTCAGGGTAAGTAAGCATTTTAAACAAGCATTTCTACACACTACGGCAGTTTTGAGGTCATTTTGAGCAGAAACAAGCCCACAGCATCACAGATTCTCAACCATACTTAAAAATGGGGAAGAAGAACCCCAAGTATCATAGATCCTCTATTGTATTTAACAATGGGAATGACGTGCATTTGCGCTCCTTTTCGTGCCAAATCTATTTACAAAGTACTGCTACAAAACTCAATCTTACTCATACTGGACCAACATGCTCAATCATACTGTAACTGTGATTTAGTTGTGGAGTGTGTGAGAGGTAGGCAGCTGATGTTGTGGCTAACTACATAGAAGCTGTTCCTGCTGGCCTCAGCTGTTTCCTTTGCTTTCCTGCACGCCAACTGTTGTTCGGACGCAGCATGTGGCCTTACAGGCAAAAGAAAACCGAGCGTGTGTTTTCACAGTGAACAGGCTCCCTGCAACAACGCAGAGAGAGTGCTGTAAAGAGATAGTATGACGACTTGAGTCATCCTTCCACACGTGCCATAAAAAAAAAAAAAAAAACATAATTGCCCCGTTAGATTATAGGTCAGGCCGCTCTTGTAATTTGCAGACGGTCGATGTGTGATATCAGTCAGTCAACACAAGGCTATTGAACAGGTGTGGCAGTGACACATGGGTCTGCGCAGCTGCAGGGAACAACAGTTGCCTCAGTCACAACAGAGAAGGGGCCGCTCGCTTCGCAGCTGCTCCGCTGCTGAAAACAAAGGCAGGTCTGCGGCACACGCGCAGACAAACAAGATCGGCTTGCAGTGAAGACACAGGAGTGCTAGAAAAGCAGCTCAAGCTTGCTTGTATATTCAGAAGGTAAAGTGTCTATTAAATTAAAGTGAAGGCAACCCACTCTAAAAAATACACACCTACCCTGTGTCATCAGTTAACGTCACACACAGGGTTCAGTGTGGTGGACACAGGTGTGTCCTTGTCTCCCGGTCTAAAACCTCTGCTCATTTCCTGTCTGGAGCAGGAAGTGGGAAGAAGGCAAGGGCTCTGAGCGAGCAGGGGAGGTTATGATGTCACTGCAGGAAATAAAGGCAGGATTGTGTAGGGGGGAAGTACAGCAAAAAGGCGGTGGCAGAGAGAGAGCACTACAGTGGTTTACAAGCATGTCTAAGATGGTGAAGTTCACACAGCACCACACAAATCATCTGCACAAATCAAACATGATCCTCATTTCTCCAAAGCTCAGCTTTAAAGGAGCAGTTTTTATTAAAATAAATATTTTATGGCTTTATGTCATGTTATATCCCTCCTTAAAAACATACATGGAGGGTCGCCATAATTTTTAAGATGCATGTTTGAGAACTCCTTTAATCGCTCCGGGCAACCAGCTTTGCAAAACGCCTGGGTGGACCCAGCTCCGCCTTCAACATGCAGCTCCACCTCAGAGCAGCAGCTTCCAAACGTCTGAGCTCCCCTGCGACGCCCCACTCAGCAGCAATTAGTTGGCACTGTGCATCTGCTTAGCTCATATTAATTACTTCTCAGTCCATCACTGGTAGAAATGTTGTTAAAGCTTTAATAGGAGCTCTGTTGAGATGACTTCCTGAATACTTCCAGGTATTTAAAACTCAAAGACACAAAACACCAGAAACAGGCTCTGGGTCAACCAGTTCTTTTTGCATTTAATGCCTTTCTACTTTTATGTCTATTTGCTCAACCACTGCATCTCAGTTTACTGTTAGTAGTCAGATATTTCTGAGTAACTATAAAGATAAATCATCTTAATAAAACTCTTGGGTCACTTTATTGGCTATGGTTTGCTACAGGGATGAGATTACTTAATTCTTTGATCCAGAAACCTTCCTCAGAGATTTTGGCCCATAGATTTGTCACCTGAACATCCGTGATGTTCTGTTGAATTGAAATCTGGTGACTGTGTAAGGAACTTAAGCTTTGTGACAGAGTATTATCCTGATGGAAGTGGCCATCAGTGGGGATAAGTGGTTCAAAGTGTGCAAAGAAAAATCCTCCCCCACAAATTAGACCATGAAAATTTTGACGTTACCATCTAATGTCACAGCTAAAACTGAGTGAGAGTCCAAATGGAGATGGAAAAGCTCTCGTGTCAAATCGGACCATAAGCTGGCACCGAAACACACCAACCTGCACCGAACCGCTCGGCGTAAATGAGGCATTTTAGCAAAACTTACTTCACTTTGACTAAAACTATTGAAGCATTTAAATATCACGACACATCCCTACTAAAAGCATCATGTTCCTCCCCTCTGATTGGCTAAATTGCTATGTAAACAGGCAGCTATCTAATAAACTGGCTGGTAAAGTACAATTTAATTAAATATGTTTTATGTTACACTGTTTTAATTAGATTTTATATTATTTTCTGAAGTCGTTAGACTGCACCATATTTCCAGTAATTGTTCTGATCCTCATTTGTGCCTCTGTACTCTTAGACTATGCCCTCTGATCAACCTCCAGCAGAATATAGGAGCTTTATTTTTTGAAGTCCCACTTCAAAAATTGTTATTAAATGATGGTTGTCGTGAATTGTGCCATGGAAAACTTATGCAGCACCTTTAGAAACATTGTTTATGTTCAGATTTCTTCACCGTTGTTTGCTATTTTTTAACTAAATGTGCGAAATATAATAATTTAAACAGTATTTTTAAAAAAGGATCCACATAATTATGTTACATGTAAATATGAACCAGAAACAATGAAAATGGGTGAGCTACTTTTTCGAGATCAGAGCTTAAATCCAGTAATGAAGAAGTTATTGAGACAAGCTCTACTATTATTTACCTTCAGCTGTTTCCCCTCATACAATATGCAGTCTGGTTCTGATTACAGTGGGCCCATCTCCACTCCTCAGTGGGATTCTCCATGCTCTTAGTGAGCACTCGCCCCCTGGAAAAACCACACATGGTGGGAATTATGGAATAATGCTGTGTCAGGAATGTTCCCACGATGGCCAGTGGGATCTAATGGAGGTCCCACTGGTTGGTTGGCAGCCGGTTGGGTTTAGCAATAACACGCATGCAATGTTGCACAGTGAAATACTTCTTGTGTTAGCCCACATTTTGGACCTGCTGCTTTCGTGCTGGATCAGAGACGCTCCTCTGTGGAGATTTATTTGCACCTGGGTTTTGCTTAACGACAAAGGAATATTGTGTACTCTATAACCTCACCACCGGCATGGCTCTAGAGCAGCTGATATTAAAGATAAACATCTCTACTCATTTACATTGTCTTGCAAAACTGTTCACACCCTTCAAACTTTTCCACATTCAGTCAACGTAAAAGTGAAAAAGTTCAAGGTTCATGACTGAGGTTTCTGCAGGTTTCAACAACTCAAATTTAAGATCTAATTAAGACCATTATGAATTAAATTTGAGACCTGCATCACATACAAAGAAAACTGAGTGTTGTATATGATAGTAGTGCAGTTTTTTGCACAGAATGAATTGGAAAGGTTGGCAACAGAAGTGAGATATAGGCAAAGATGAATGTTGTCCAGCAGACAGGGGACAAATTTACACTTACCTATGACAGACACAATAAAGCTAGATATCTAGCTAGCAAGGGCATGCTAGCGGCTAGTTAGCGGTAGCCTCAACCACCTTGAGTCACGGATCCTGACAGAAAAGTCCCAAAAGAAAAATAAACTTCATAGAATATATGAGATTAAATAGCCCCACCACCACATATTTAAGGCTAACATATTTTTTCTAATATATTTAAGAAATTTTAAGGCCTTTATTTTAGATCTATGAATTTCGGACATTTTAAGGATGTGCGGACATCTTGGTGACTGCTTTTACAAATCCCAGCTATCACCACCAGCTATCGTGGGGGTCAAGACACAACAGTGACCTTTCCCTTGAGCTCCAAAAGCAGTTAAATGGGCAAACAAAGGGGCAGGTTACTCTTTACTCACCAAGAGGAGTTGGATGTGAGGCACATGGACCAAAATAATCAGAAATCACTAAAGAGTGAGGATCAGCCAAACAAAAAGAGATTACAAACGGTACTCAGCCACCAACTTAACCCAGAAACTCGGTCAATACAACCTTGTAGTCACTTTCAAAGCTGCTGGGGTATTAGTCCAACAGATTTGGATACAAACAGTCGCACATACACACGTTGCTTTATGAGATTAAGCTTGTAAGTTTGAGTTACTGTCAAGGGATTCTGCTTCAAAAACTGTGCCAATCCACTTCTGCTACTGCAAGCACGGCCCCACAGCCTTTATTGGCTGGATTCTTTCTGCATTGTAGGTTACTGCAGTGAAACTCCAGATTCCTTCGCTGTCCTCAATAAACCCTGACGTGAAAAAAAGAAATAAATTAAATAACAGAGCAGCCTCCCAGCATTAGCTCTTACAGTAAATTCAGAGCACTACATACATAGAGGCATGTGAGCAAAAGAGAGGCTTCCAGATTTTGGCAGTCGATGCGAGGAAAAAGACGGATGATCTCACTGCTTCCAAGTTGTTGTCTTTCGGATGAAACCTCTTCCACCCAAAGTGTTTCACATTTTCCTAACAGGTGCGCCTCTGCTTCCTCCGGTCTTTCTGATGGGGGTCACTGCTAACATCGGGTTCCCACCAATGAGCAGGGCAATCAGCCAGCTTCCCCACACTTCCTTGAGGTTTCACTGCCCACTTAAGTGCTGCCTGTCGAGGACATGAGAGGGGTAACTTTCCTGCATGTGGTTAGAAGATGCAAGAAGTGCATATTTAAAGAGTGCTCAGCCCTAGTTTTTGGATCAGAGCTGGTTTCCAGCTCGAACTAAGCACAGAAACACTTGAAACAGTTGGAGGATTTCAATAATGTATGGCTGCACCCGAGTAAGCGTGTCACGCTGCAGAACAGCTTCTGTGGCTGCAGTTAAAGAAGAGGATAACTTGAAGAATCGGTTACAGTTTTATAATTTATGGATGGGTCTAAAGGGGGGGTTATGTTTAAATAAATTTAACTTTTTAGATGTGTTTCGGTTTAACTGAGCAGTTAAGTTTAGCCACAAAACAGCCACTAAACGTGTTGAATAATTATTTTTGCAGTAAATATGTAAAACAACTGGAGAACAGTTTTCTTCTTATTATTATTATTATTTATCCAACGTTACTAAGACGTCAATAGAAAATATCTAGATGTACCACAGGAATACAACGTTGCAGATTACCAATTAGAAGATAAAAAACATCCTTATCAGTTATATTCAGTTTTTTAGGGTTGCTAGTAAGTGTAGCACCTGCAATTTGTTTGTTTATGATTATTCTATAACAAAGAAGTCTTGAATATGTTTGGAGGGCACAGTACCTAAAATCCAACACAATAAACTGCTCTGAGAATAATAATAACACCAGATTAAACTATATCTGATAGCCTCATAATGCTGCCACTATTACATTTTCCCCAAATAACAAATAAAGCTGAATCCTCTGTGGATTTCACTGGAATTCAACGCCAAGGTCAACGGTTCATGAAGCAACCTCAATAAGCGGAGGTCGTTCACCTCAGATTTCAGGCCGAAAGGCGGGCATTTTGCAGTTCAATTTGTCTACATCTGTGTGTGGTTCCTCCATCACCCCAAAAACAAAAACAGAAGCAGCTTGCGCAAGTCGACACGGTGGAGTGACGAAAAGCTGTTGTGGTTTGGTGAGAAGAACGTAAACTCTCCTCGGGTTCTGCTTCTGTTTATCTCTATTTCATTTAATTCACCATAGGATGTAAAGCAATCTAGTGAGTAGGGTATAAATCCTGCTTCTCAATCTGCAGCTCATGAATCACCTGGTCTATAACTGTGGGCCAGACAGCACAAACCTCTCTCCTCTGAGTTAGCACTTTGCGAGCTCTCAGTAGTGCTCCAGCTTGCCTTAAGCATTCCATGTCATCTCCGATCCAAAGAGCCATTATCCTGAATCCGACTCCACAGACATCCCATGCCATACATCATCCCACCTCACTACTGTTGTGGTGGAGCATAATCTAGACCCGTGAAGAAAGAAACCAAAAGCCATAAATCACATCTTGCACCGATATTGGATACAGCTGCTGAAATTTCAGACGATAACTCCCACAGGGAGTGGATTTGTGTTTTATTAATCTTGGATGTAGAGATCAGATTTGGGGCAATTGCTCAACTTCATTTGTCAGTGGGTGCACAAAGCCAACCCCCTGGCGTTTACTGTCTCAGACTGTCTCATCATGCTGACTGAAGGTGGGAAATTTACCAACACACGAGGTGAGGTGCAACCAGAAACTTGAAAATATAATTTATCATAATTAAAAAAACATCAGAATCCAAGCATATCATGTGTCAGAATGGACTAGTCAAAGTCCAGACCTAAGTCCAATTAAGAATTAGTAAAAAGATTTGAAAACATTCAATCTGACAAACACTGAGCTATTTATAAAAGAAAAATAAGAACATTTCCTATTTTTATTAGTGAGAAAATGTTGAAACTATGAATCCTTTTGCTTCTTTTCCAAACGTATGCACTACTTTGTGTTGATTTGTCACAAATATGAAGTCTAGTTTTTCATGTTTTCTCTCAGGTGGATACATTTAGCCAACTGACAATCAGCCAGGAATGAAATGGGCCATCTGCAGTACAGTACAGGATAAAGGAAAAGGGTGAGGAGGGGGACGGAGGGTGTCACCCACCACAGAGCAGAGAGAATCGGCCACCTGCCTCTAGCTGGAGAAACTGTCGTTATTAGCTGCCTGAGCTGCTTAGACAAACTACAGGAAAAAGATCGAAAATGAAGAAAACAGAATAATAATAAAAACAGAACAACATCTTTAGGAGAGAATATTCGCTCAAGCTTTCGGATTACTGCTGAAAACACAGAGCAGAGTGAAATGATGGCCTCGTTCTGCCTGCTCTAATCAGTGGAGAACTGGCTGCAGTGTTCATCAATTCCCCGCCTCAGCGCAGGCAGGTCATCTGACACACCTCGCTTCCTGATGATGCATTAGGATCCTAAACCCTGCTGTTTTTCTGTTGTTTTTTTTAAGGCATGATGCCTTATCGCAAGTAAATGCCTTGGAAAAGGACCGGCAACAGTGCAAACAAAAGCATAAAAGGGGTGTGACTGGACCTCAAAGTGTTTATTTCCATCAACAGAAGCGGGAATGAGCTAATCTTTAAGTGTGTGTATATGAATATGAAAAGGCCAACAGGAAGAGCAACCTGCTATCTGCAGCAGCAGACATTTTGCAGGCTACGGGCAGCCCTGGTTAGTCATTTGTCTTTGTTTGCAGACATTAGGGGCAGCTGCCACCAAAGGTCAGTGAAATGTTGGCAGAGCGAGGCCCTGCAGAGGCAGGAGCCACGTGCCCTGGGAAAAGCTGAGGACACGCCCACTTTTCCAGCCTGTTTTTACCCAAATCTCACTTGAACAGCCATGTTTTGCTAGGTCTGCAGTTGTGGGATCCCATTTTCATCTCCAAAGCTTTATCCTTTCACTCCTTGGTTTTTATGTTCTCCAATTTGATCTAGCAAAACGCCAAGATCTTCGCAGAACATCTGGATTTAAACTAAGATTAAATCACACAAAGTTATTTGACCACTTCTGAAGACAGATTGAATTTTAGTTATTGGTGTTGGAGTAAATGCATAGCACACTTTTCAAGTTTATAAAAACATATTTATAATTCTACTTCACAATTGTGCACTACCTACCAAATACAACCCCAATGAAATACATTGATGTTTTTGGTTGACAACATGTGAAAAACCTCAAGGGGTCTGCATAGTTTCACAAGGCCCAGTATCAGGTTCTGGTCCCCTCCTGCACCCTCCACCGCAGTTCCCAGTTGAGCTGCGTTTGAAGTGCCATCCCCCTTATAGCTGCACCTCTGGCTGTAACACAAGCCGGGTAAACTTACACCGACCACCATCGGCACCTCCAGCCTCATCTTTTGAGCTATTGTGAGGTGTGGTCTAGAAGAACTGACGCACCAAAAGACATGAGCAGCTTTTTGGATAACCCATCCTGTGGCTCAGAATCATTCTTGAAGCTTAAAACTTACATAAGAGGGGTCATTCTTATCTTATCAACAACATTCCAGGGAATCAAAGAATGCTAAAAACAAGGAAAAAATATTTTTTGTAGCTTCAGGAAGGAAATCAGACTGAAAATGAAACTTACAAATGCTTTCAAGCAGCTTTTATCTTGTTATATCACCCTAACTGGACTTTTATTGCAATATACTTGCATGCATTTCCTCATCTGTGATAACCCAGTTGAGGTGAAACTAACAGGCCTGAAGAAGACAGGAAAAGTTGTTTCCAACAACAAAAAACACAGCAAACATCCCACAGACCTTTCCATTTACACAACCAATGGTAATTAAAGTCTTCGGGAGCACTTCTGGACTGGGATGGAGAGCAGGAAACAGACGCCGCTAACAGCGCCCGAAGGAATACATCAGCGAGTTTTCCAGATGCGTTTTGGGGCATCTTTTACGTCACAACTCTGACAAGACAAAGAGGGAAATCTGATCCCTGCTACTTTCTTCTCGCTACTTGCTACTGGAAGAGGGAGCATGCAGAGGGCTAGTGGTTATTTTCAGCCCATTAACTGCACTGTAAACGAATGGATGGTCTACATTGTTGCAGCACTGTCTCCATGCCCAGAATAATGTGCTTCTAGTCTACTGCTTTCTTGATGCAAATCAAGCGTGCTATAAGGCCACAGACGGTCTATTATAATGTGGGGAATAAAGGCTGGGCCAAGTGGCTCTTTAGTGGCTTTTTCTCGTGTTGTTCAGCTATAAATTAAAAGTCATAGATTGTGAAAAAAAAAAAAGAATTTCAGCAGAGAAGGGAATAAACTAGTCAGGCCAGCTTTAGTCACACAGAAATGCAAGCCAAATAAGAGGCAAAACATATGTAAATGAAGTGAGATGACTACCAAAAGAAACAAACTACTGAATACTGGGTAATATAGAAAAAGAGGAAGGGAAAAACAACAAGAAGGGGTCCCATGTTAACATGTAATTCGGTCTGTTAAGATGTTTTTGATTGAAATAGCTTTTGATTTTAGCACATGTGACCACTTAATGCTGCACATTCAAAGAATGACTGTTTGCAGTTCGTTATAATCCATAAAATGTTTAGAAAATCTGCTGTGCATGTAATAATTTGGAACAGTGCCTTTTGAGTATTTTATTTTTGAAGAAAAAAAAATCCTGTTCTCAAGGGGAGCTTTGTTCAGTAAAATTTGATTTATACTGTAATAGTTCATGACTTGAAAATTATACTGACCACCATTTGCATTGACCATTTTTGAAAATCTGAGAAAATATCACTTGCATAATAATCTGGAACACGGTGTATTAAAGGCACCAACTGATGCACCATGTCATTCCTGCAGCTGTCAGTTTTGCAATGAATCTGTAGAAGCTTCTGACTGAAGACTAAAGCTTAAAATTATGTTTGTAAGAGGTAACAATGACTACAGGCGTCGCCGTGTTGAAATATCGACTTCTTAACGTCAAAGCCATGACTTCAGAGGTAACTGAAATGCCGCATAAATCCCACATTGAAGTGTTTTGTGAAACAAACTTTCCCTCTGCCTTATGGCGCCCCTTACGCCATGGGACCCTGAGTGGAAAGCCATATCACCCATGATAACTCCTGCAGCCAGCTAGAAATATGGCTCACTAAGGTCAACCCAGGGTCACCATCTTCTTGTTGTTCAAAACACTTCAGTGGAAGACAATTTTCAAGTCATAAATAATCATTTTATGGACACTCCAGGCTCCAATGAGAGCTGAGCACATAATAAGGAGAACCATTGGTCAAACTGGCTGAATGTTATCCAATCTGCAGCGGCCAGCGTCACCCAACAAAGAGGATTAAACCGGCGGTGATGAGCTGCAGAGGAGAGATGGCTGAACATAACTATAACACACACAACCCGGTTATTTTACAGCGTTTCTATCACGCTGTGTTCCTCAAATTCAGCAGCGAAAGCCCAAACATTGGCTCGTCATTCTCCTCGGCCATTACCAGAGGCTGAGCCAGCCTCCTCCCGGTGACAGGGTGGAGGCTACATCTTTTTCGTTGTTGTTTAGCTGGATGGTGCAGGCAAGGGGGAGAAACTAAATTCACCCTGGATATACTCCCGGGCAGCGTCAAAGCTGGGCTTTGCCGACAAAACGCTCCCAAACAATGAGCTCATGTTTGAATTGTCCCTCCCAAGAGAGCGGCGGCTCTTTTCCCAGTCGACCCAAACGCAGCACAGCTCCTCTCCCTGAGAAAGGGATCGTTCAATGGCCGCGGATGAGGCGCAGACTCTCCTCATTCAAACATCCTAACGCGGAAAACAGCCAACACACAGACACACACACAGCCTGTACGGAAGGATATGTTTTTTGTTTGTTTGTCTTTAAAGTCGGAAAGCTACTTCTTGTTTTCTTTCCCCCCCGAGGTCACAGTTTGGGATGGGCTAACAATGTGGATATACAGCATTAAAGCCACATTTATGGGATTTTATCTATAGAAATAGCTTTAATAAAACAGAATAAAAGCGATTGAAGTCCCCGACGTGCCAGAATTGAGAATTAAATCTACTTACTGTGAAATGGGATTCACAAAGAGGCTTCCCGTTTTTCCCCTCAGCTGTCCAAGATAATAAATAAATATCCTTGTCCTCAACGGGAGAAAATATCGGGACAAACTCTTCTTACGATGTGGATAATTAACGATTTTAAAAATGTGAGTCTATTTTAAACTGTCCTCATGTTTCCCTCGCCTGCAATCCACAAATCTGTTCCCATTCCCATTCTTCTCTCCCGCAGCTGCTGGGGAGACACGCTGAGCGTCTCCGTCGTTTCCTGTCCAGCCCAGGAACGGACATGGACGCTGCCTTCAGGGGCGGTCGGAAATTACGTGAGGACAGGGGTATTGCAAAAAGTTAACAAAACACTTAATATTTTATCAAATCTGGTCACCTTAAAACTACAAACCTTAAAGTATTTTTTGGGATTCTGCATGAATAATTTTTTTTTACCGAAAATAAAATTCGAAAAATATTTTTTGCGTTAATTCAGGGACCCGACATAATAGCTTCGATCCCTGGTTCTCAAACTGCGGTGCATGTACCACTGGCGGTACTTGGGTTGCTTTTAATGGTACTGCGGTGAAATTTCTGTATTAGTTATTTGAATACTAAATACAAATGAACTACTAAACGATTAGTTAAACAGCCCAGTCAAAGTCTAGACCTGAAGCCGAGAATCATGTTCACAGACTCTCTGTCTAATCTTGAGCTAATTTGCAAAAACAAAAAAACTGCAAAAAAAGAAAGAGAGGTAAACATTGTATAATTTTCCATACACTACATAAAATCCCAATGAAATACAATGAATTTCATGTTGTGTGAAGACAGATCTTCAGGTCTGAGGTGGGATCTCTGTCCTTCTTTCCTGATTTGAATGCTTCACAATCCTACAAACAAAATAGATATTTTCTTCCTAGTTAAGGTTTCTAACACCTATCAACGTTAGTAAACTGATGCAAATGGAAACGTGAACAGTATTTGTTTTATTTTTAAGTCAAGACAGGGTATTAAAAGGAGGTAAACCTTGTCGGGTACCAATAATGAAGCCTACAGGATGAGTGAGAACCTCCAGCAGAATGATTATAAAGTGCATTGTTGCCATCTAGTGGATCTATGTGAATGTTTCTGATCACTTCTTTCTTGTCTTTTTTTTAACCAAGACGTTTATGCTGACACGTTTCAGACAAGTCATCTCCTACACCTGGTCTGAACATGCTTTTCTTGTACATGCTCCTTAGATAATGACTCATAATACTTTACGTTTCTTAATCACTTCTCATAAACGCGTCTTTCTCTGCCTGTCAGCATTTCCTGAAATCACACAATGTCAGGCACATAAATGTCAGCGGCGCGTTTGCTGCTGTCACCTGACGGTTCGGTAAACACTCCACCTGGTTCACAGATCGGGTCACTGCCCTGTTTTTTTTTAGTTGTGCAAACACAGAAAGGTACTTCAGATGGACGAGCCCAAATTGGAGATGTATGAATGTGTTGCACAATGATGCATTAGGAGAAAAACAAACTAAAAAGGGAGAAGTGGATGCTGGAGGGTCATAATTTGAACTTTTAGAAGTGACAGCACTGGCCAACTTCAGCCGCAGTCACAAAAAACTTGCCAGTCTTTCTCTGCCACTGCCAGAAAAATTTTGGTAGAGGGAGTGTGTTGGTGTTGATCTCGGCCATAAATGGAGGCAATCTCAACGCAACGAGATATTAAAACTAGATTCTACAGCAACTGGTAATCCCTTATTTCCACTCCTAGGAATTTAAACTGTTGGCTGAAGAATATGATGCCGTCCCACAACAGTGTATAACCAAACTGCTGACCAGAATGATGTGGCGGTGACAGGCTAACTTCAAACATGCAAATTCACTAAACAACACCCAACAAGAGTCAGCAGCAGACTAATCTGCAAGTTTCCTTACAAATGTTGCAGCATTTACAGGAAACTAGAGATGCTATCCAACATCTACGCTGCAAAAGAAAAAATTCTGACAAACAGAAACAATTCAGGACTTTGCAGTAATTTTTGTTAGATGTGCGCTTTGAATCAAATAACACATAAAACCTCACATCATTTTATATTTAAATTCTTTACATACCCATTTGTGCCGCATGTTATTTTAGTGTTAATTTTAAAGGAATCACACTTATACGACCTTATAGCTTCATTTCCAGAAAATATGTTCTATTTCTAACAAGTAAGGGTCATCTGGGGCGCATAGAGGAAATAAAAACAACACGTATCAGTGTGTTTTGTGTGACCTGTGTGACTTTCATTTCTCCAATATGTACTCTGACAAAATAAATCTCAGAAGTTAAACAGCACGGGGGGGGGAGCAAATATTTGATGATTTCTTTGTTTAATTCAAGATTCATGATCACAAGCTGTAAGTCACAGGAGGTCATAAACCCCAGGAGAGAGCGGAAACTTCATAAGAGGAGGCGTTTTCTGCCACAGGATGTTTTCTCTCGAGAGGGCGCATGAGCTTCAGTCACTGCAGCTCTGTGGGTGAGGTAAAGTGAGGATATGATGTATTAACATGACAAGAGCACGTGCGTGGAAGCGGGGTTGACTGTATCGGGGAGACAGATCAGATTCCTCTGCAAGCACACGGCTTCATGCAGCTCGTCGCAGGAGCTTAGAGTTGGTCGGTGATGAGGGGAGATCCTTCTGCTAGAAGCAAGTCGTCGCTGTCCGTGCACAAGTCAGGACCATGATGGGAGTTTACTGGTTGTTAATGATCCTGCTGAGCTGCACGTCATCTAGCAGATGCAACGGTAAGTTAAAAACACAATATAAGAGTTTCCAAGTTGCGGGAGAGGTTAGAATGATGATAGGAACGGTTATCAACTTTAGTTAGGCAATTCCAAAGAACACAACAATGTGTGGTACAAGTACAAGTCTGGCTTCATGTCTTGAATTATTGTTATTTAATCTATTTATATGTAGTGTTCAACAAAGTAGAAAATTCAAGAAAAGCAGCAAAATATCATTCAGCAACAAAGATAAAGACGTTTCTGCAAACACAGACTTATGTTGGAGAAAACTGAACTTGACACACAGCAACACTGGGTGACTCAACTGTGCCACTCGCTTCACAAGCTTGTATTTTCATCATGCCTATGAGAGGTAAAAGTGCCTAAAATGGCTGATATCAAGCAGATTCCACTGTGGGCGTGTGGTTGCTGTGAAACAACCATTTCCATGGTTAGATAAAATTAAAGCAAAAATATCAAGAGGGCTGGATTTCTGAAGCTCTTTTGATTCGTTTAAAGGACGTTTTGAAAATATTAATTCAGAACACACATTTAGCAATCAAGCATAAATGAAATGTAAGATCACTGCTAAAAACTGAATTAATGCTTAATCTCTTTCACATTTTTCTCTTCAGAGCAACAGTGGGATGTGCAATGCACAACAACAGAAAGCCCCAAATATGTGTTTGTGCCTTGCCCAAACATGACTGCCGGACACGCCAAAGACAAAGACACTGAGGTGACATATAAGCTTTTCAAGAACCAAAAGGTGATTCAAGTGTGCCCCAATAATCGGTGCAACCAAACCGATCCAGACATCCAACCAGAAAAAGACAAGAACGGGACGCTTACTGGTTTCAGGCTTATGAGAAAAGCAAACCCAAAGCAAGCGATCTACATGTGTGAGGGTAGAGTTACTTACCCTCCTCCTGTCATCAGCAACAACAGTACAGTCCTGATCCTTGAGGAAGGTGAATATGTTAGAGATGACATCAAAACTCATTTCAATATCAAGTGTGAATATTGTAAGATTAACTAAAAAGAAAAAAAACCAAAAACTAACATATGGTTCTTTCAGGACAAGGATGCCTGCGCAAAACAGAGGAATGTAAAAAAGACAAATCAGAAGAGCAAAAAACAGGCAAACCTGTATGGATCTGGATAGTGGTTGTTGCACTTCTTAGCACCTACAGCCTAGCAGCTACTATTACTGCCTTGATTATCTGGGTAAGTAATCCCTGAATGTCACCCATCCCATGACGAAAACTCAATCATTGATTTTTTTTTTTTTTTTTTGTCAGTGCAAAGTCAAAATAATTATTTTTTTTCTTTTTTTATAGAACAAAGTAAAAAAATGTTTCTCCACAGCTAACAATCCATTGCAAATCTTCTAAACAGCTTAAATATGCATTATAATCATGCAACTAAACGTTTAGGAATCTGTGATGGTAGCAAAAATACCAAAAACAGAAGCTGGATAATAAAATGTCTATCAACAACCTTTGCAACACTTTTGAAGCTATTAAGAAGCAAACAAACATTAGACATATAAATGTTTGTTATTAAATGGTAATTATACATTAATTATTACCTAACCCATAGTAAATGTTAATTGGGTATTAATGTTAGACGACCTTATTGTAATTCAGCATTATGTAACTAACATTACCAAATGTTTCTAAAGCAAATATTAACAAGGAATTTAGAAACGTAAGCATAAAAATTAAGCATTTTTAAACGTAATTTAAGCAGTGTACTAATTGTAATAACGGAAAACTGAACACTGACAGAATCAAGAGAATGTTTGATTTCCTGGTCGGGTGTAAAACATTCAACTTTCTCTTCAGTTCTTTTGCAAGATTTAAAAAGTTGCTGAAGAGAATAATTACAGCTGGAAATGTTTGTGAATGTAACTTCCAGCCAGTCTCTCAATTTTATCATCCCACTGACATTTTCACACCCAGACGGCGGCATGCTAAACGACAAGTTTTTGCTTGGGCAGTTGCTTTTCTTTTCTTTTTTTTACATCAGTCACCCAAACTTTATGCTGTCAAGCATAAAAGTGTTTCTGCTTTGGTTTTTGCACGTCTGAAAGCTGTGCAAGCCCACAGTTCAGGCAAAATAACTTCTTCAATATCTGACGTCAACATCTACCTTCTGCATAACATGAGGCTGGCAGCGGCTTTTGTGTGACTGAAACAATTGATGAGCAACATGTCACATCTATACTGTATGGATCTACATAGGCCATGCACAAAGACGGTAGAAAATAAGTGATGAAACAACTTAATACATTATAAACATAATCCTATTTAGAAGACGACTAAAAATAAGTAATTGCAACTTTAAATTATTTGTAATTTTTTAAATCCATGTTATAGAAATACTTAGTTCCTCAAGAAATATGCCACTAGTTAGTTATTTAATTAATTATCTGATTGGTGGTAAATTTGTAGAACCTGACATTAAAAGCTTAAGCAAGTATTTATTTAACTTAGAGGAACATAAATCCTTGATATTTATGTGCTCATGAGTGTTTTATTATAAAACAACATTTTTGGTGCTAATGGCTGCTAGAAAAAATACAGATAAAGGGCTTTATCATGTAGCACTACCGTATTTGAAAGTTAAGATGCTCAGCTCTAAAGCTGTAACCACCAACAGTGTCAACGACACAAAAGGTTTATGAAACAAGGATCTCAGATATCTGTCAAATTGCCAGATATTTGTGATATAAAAATGTGGAAGCAGAAGCATTTTTCATCAAAGAAAGCATTCAGGCCTGGCTGGAATAATCTAAAAGCAAAGGGGGAGAGATTATTTTTGGCTTGATGAAAACAAATTTAAAGCTAAAATAAAAAAAAATTAAAAAGCCTGTCTGAATAGGGCAACAAGACATTAGGAAAAGATGGAATAATATGTGTGAAAGTTGCAAGAGCAAAATGATTTACTATAAATAAATAGACAAATTTCTGCTTTGTACTCATGGCAAACGTAGACTCAGAGTGAAACATGGTGACAGCAGCAATGCTTTAAGGGGTATATTTTCCTCAGATAAAACTGGGTCAAGTTAAATAAAACTGTAAATTGTTCCAGATATCAGTCAGTTCCGAAAAAAGAATGACTTCACCTGAAAAAATCTTTCCCCTAATTAGGTCTTGTATGTTTCTCGATTGAATTGCACAGGACGTATGTCACATTGACAATAAGAGTTTGAAAAGGTTTGTTCATGGTGTTTTAGACGTCTGCCAACCAAAATGGATTAAAACTACATTATACACATTTTTTAAACATTTTTCCAACTCGTAAGCAAACCGCAAACGCCTCAACTTGACTTCAAACTTTGATTATACCTGCTACTTCTCTATGTGTAGATTTACAACTTCAAGTCACTGATTCAGTTGCTTTAAATGTCTTGCAGAACAAGATGAAGGATGAAGATTCCCAGAGCGACTACATGAACACCAAACCCAGACCTCCTGCGAAACACAGGAAGAAGAGAGGACTCCAGCATCCTATACCAAAACACTTCTGATGATTCGGACATCACTGGATCATTTTCCTTACCACTGCTTAACACACTTATTAACTATAGGACTTACAATGAATATAACATAACTGTAATCGGTTTCTTTTGTTACATTTTTTTTGTGTGTTCATCTCTAGCAAAAGCAGCACTTCCTTTATGTGGGCGTCTGAAACAATGATGCGTATATTAAAGACAGTGTCAGGTTTTGTTCACATCCTGTTTCGCTCACTGTAAAAGAAAGATGCGTTGTTGGGAACCCCTATCTTTGTGGTTGAAACAGAAGGTGGTGCCTCAATGAGGGGACTTAACCACATTTAAAGAGCTCTCTTGAGTTTGTAAATCAGTGCAACACCTTGTGGATCAACACTGACCACAACTTAAATAAATACAGTTTTACAAGCTGCAGCACCTCTCCTGCAAACACATGCTCTCATTCATTTTCTGAGAATCAACACAGAGACCGAACTGAGGTTGATGACTAGCATAAACACAAGGAGCTGAACGCAGATTGAAAATAACAAGCTGCACCGTTTCCTGTCTCCCTACATTTATGTTGTTTTTTTTCTTCTCTTCGGTTGTTGGTACTTTCTGCAGAGGTCGGAGCTTCAAAGGCGCGCCACCTTTACCGTGCTCACCTTGCAGTTTCTGTGCAAGAGCTCATTCTGGTTTTATTGGTTTCATTTAGTAGCAAGTTTCTTTTCACAGTCACCACAAGCACTGACGGAATTAGCATGTTTCTGTGAAGCCTTTAAACTGATTTGGGAGTTAAGCAGATGACTAAAAACACATATAAATTATTTGTCATTTGCCAGAAATTGGCCAACTTTTTCCATAATGACTGAATAAGCAACTCTCTGAAGAAAAGATCATCTCAGGTATTTGCTATGCTGCCATTATAAAGCTGTTTGAAATCTTAAAAATAGAAAATGTTTTTATTATAACAAAAAATGCATTTCAAAGGAACAGCTCAGTTCTTTCGTGCCGAAAAAAACAGAAAATACATTCAAAGTCCTTCATTTTTAAACACTTTATTAATATTATTATATACAAGTTTTCATTTTGACAAAGAATTAATTTGCACAATAATATCTGAGGCATGGAGAGAGTCCTGTTTCATGTGTTTAGGATTCCACATGTCCCACCTGTGGTTGTGTTTCTGATGCGTGTTCTGGAAAAATGAGTCCTCGCATCTTATCTGTCATCTCCTCCTCAGATAAAGATTGTAGAAGTTGCTCTGTTACCTTCAGATGAAGAATACAAATTTAAGTTTTGCTTCATCTGATAACAGCCGCTATTTCAACATACATAACTACATCAACCTGCTCGCATTTTATCAACGTCACATTCCAGGATGACGTTAACAGATATTGCCGATAGATTTTTAAACCGTACGAATTCACGTCATACTTAAAGCAATGTTCATTCAGTACATCTAATAAATTAACATTTGGCTGCGTATTAAGAGATTAAGTAACCAAACTGTTACTGAGAGACAACAGGGAAGATTTATGGGTATAATAAGACAAAAGTCTCACCAAGACAGGAGTGTATCCCAGAATCTTCAGATGACGGATCTGGAGAGCGAGGGGCCCACGGGGGTGTAACGTACCAAAGCAAAAACTAGAGTTTGGTGTATAAATAACAGCAATTCTAGAACACGAAACAAACAATCAAAAAAAAGACATGTCAGCTTTAACAAAAACAAAATAATTGGATTTGGATACAGAGGTTTGGCTATGTCTTTGAGGGAGAAAACAAAAAATAAAGATAAACTTCATCAGTATGATTACTTACATTTTTCATGATCTTTATGCAACAATTCTTGGGCGTTTCAAAACCCTTCCCTAGATTAATCCTATTAGTGTGTTTACTTTGATTATTCCCTTTTTCTTTTATTTTGGCTAAAGTCTTATGTCTAGTTTTGTTCAGCATCATTTCATTGTTGCTGTAGTTCCTTATGATTAGTTTCTTAGTGCTATGCTTCTTCTATATTTGTCCTCATATTCTCAGGTTCCTGTCAGTCCTGTTTCTCCTTTTAGTTCCAGTTGCTATTTGGTCAAACTTCAGCTTTTATGTCTTTGCAGTTAAAGCCCTTGCACCCAGCTTTGCTGCCCCATCCCAGTTATGCCCCAGCTATTTAAATTCCAAGCTTTTCTTTGTCCAACTCTGCTCTGTTCAACTCAGTTTAGTTTCCTGCTTGTCCCAAGCAGGATTTTTAAGTTGTTGAAGTTTTTGCTTTTTAATGAAGATCTTTCCTGACACTTTATTGTTGATTTTGTTAATGTTTGTATTCTTACTAAATGTTAACGACACTCTAAATTATAAATATGGCTTGAAATAAACTTCAAAAGTACTAATAAAGTTTTATGACTCATATATTCATACCAATATTACACCAATTAAAACTGTTTGTTACGCTGCTGATATGAAACATCCTCAAGAACGACTTGAAACTCCAAAAGACGTCTCACCAGAAAGACTGACTCTGTATTAGTCTTTTGAGTTATTTATAGTCTTTTTTTTAAAGTTGTATGAGGAGAAACTTATTATGGATGCAATAAAACTGGTGTCAACTATTAATTAATAGAGGAAACAACAGAACCCTACAAAAAACTACATCTCCAGGACTGTATTTACCCAAGTCTTTATGGAAATATGCAACAGCTTGCCATTAAATGGAAATCTATTTAGACATTTAATTGTCTAAGACATCTAACTTCACATATTTGGACTTTGTTGCCATAAAGCGTTGTGAGAACAGCAGTTGCACGTGAGAAATCGCAGCGGACATCATTACCTGGAAACATCCTCATTACCTGCTTTCATAGCAAACTTTACCAAATATGACATAAGCCTTTACCAAAAAAAGAAAAACCTACCACAGACTGCAGATTTGCAAAAAAGCTGGGCTTAATTGTGAGACCAACCAGTCTACTGCTGCCATTTCCTTACCTTTGACTGCTCTCTGCTGGGGAAATGCTACTTGTTTCCGTCACACACGGCTGGTTTGGAAGAGGTTTGGTTACAACACCATCTGAGAGCGCGAACATAAAAACATGTTTGTTGAACCAGTTCGTGCACACCAACGTCTTTCCTCCAAGACCAAGATCTTTACCTATGACGTAGAAGTTCTCTACCACCAACATTTCCTGCAGAGTTGCATTCGCCTGATCTGCCACCACACTCTGCAAGCTCTTTGAGAGGCGCGGATTAACCGACGGGTTGGGAGTGGGGTTCCCCAGGACGGACGGGGGGACAATCAAGGGCTGAGGAAGAGGAGGACGGTCCAGACGGAGACATATGTCCACTCTCTGAAACATTCTCTCCTTGCTCTTTGTGAAACTTGTAGCTAAGAAGAAAATAGTTTAATTTAGAAATGCAAAATCAAGCACACAAATGAAATACAGCCTAACTTATCAGACAGTTCATGTTTATGGGTCGATTGTCCTTACATGCTAGCTGCTCCAGCGTACTACTACTCAGGAGCTGCTCCAGGAGTGCAGATGGGAAGTGATTCATCCCACACAGGTAGTGGGCAGCCTTTAGCAACTCCAAGCCAGACATTTTGGGCAGATAGGAGATGAGAGCATGGCTGAGACTATCAAGAAACCTAAAGATATGAAAAACAACAAGGAAAAAAAAATCTACCTTCATATATAACAGCAGTAGTTAAGCACTTAATATACAGTTCCTAGATGTTTGAAATATTAGCCTCAATGTTTCTACAAGCAGAAGTTGGTAAAAGCCAAAGCCTGATCCATAGAATGCTGCTCGAACAATTTAAAGGAAAACAGAACAAGCAACCCATACGAGGACATAGCTGTTTTTTTGTCCAATACCATCTTCATTTTATGAAAAACTAAGCAGAACAAAGTAGGAAATTTATGCTTACTTAATGTGATTGTTTTGCCAGAGCAGCTTGAACTGGGTGCAGCTCATCCTGGGATTATTGAACTGTGCTCCATATGTGCGATTTAATAAAATATTAGTTATTATTTTGGAGAAAATCCTAATTACAACATACGGAGGCACATAGCATTTTCCCTCAATGGTTATAGCTTGGTGACTTCTGTGAGTGTGCACATTCCATTTATACACACTTTAACTTCAAGGGCTTCCTTGTTTTGACAATATGAACTGAAGTTAACTTGAACTGATATATATTTAAAAGTAAAAAACATCTTTAGTCAGACATTTCTGATTGCTTAGGAATGGTTGGTGACTTACGCCTGTTTTTGATGCCGCAGATCGTAGTTAAGCGAGGAGTAAACCGTTAAGACAGACAGGAGGTCTTTAAGGGTGAGAGAATCAGGGTTGGCAATCACTTTTTCAGTGTAAAGCTCCATTAAGGAGGTAGGACAGAAGAGACGGTCCTTAAATGCAGACAGGAAGAAGACCAGCTGAAAAAAAGAGGGTATATTATTATGCAACTGAATATGGTTGGCAATTTTTATTTTTTATTAAAAATGTCAACAAATAAAGGTTAGAAGTTAAATGTTTCTTCCAGCACCTGTTTATTGGTCCATATGTCAAATGTGGAGGCAACATGATCTGAAATGCTAGCAAACAGGTCTGTGTCTCTGTAGAGAAGCTCCTTATAGGACTGCAGTATGTTGTACAGTATGTTAAAAGGAATGTTATGAAGGTTGTCTACCAGAAAACACAGAAATAGAAAGAAAATACACATTAAGTACCAGTGAATATATCTCCTACATATCTTTTAAGTTTACCAACAGCTCAAGTGATTCACAAGTCTTTCCTTGCGGTTAAGGTGTTACCTTTGATTTTATCACTACAAAATTTGAGCAGCGGTTTGGAGTGGAACCCCATAGTGGCCATGGTGAAGATCATGTGTTGGGCATTGGGGAGGCTGAACTGGTTGGTCATTGATAAAGCCTTTCTCTGAAACACACGGGGTACAGAAAATCTAACGAGGCAGATGTGGTCCAGCAGAAAATAACACATACAGTGCTTCACAAAAACACAGTCGGTTTTCAACTTTTTCAGCGTTTTCACTGGAAAACGATGGATGGGAGAATGGATAGTTAAATTAAAGCTGCAAACATATTCAATTAATATCATTATTGCAAATTCAGTATGTGTAAATCACTATTGAATGACCTAAATGAATATACTGGAATTTGTGGCTGTAAAGTGGGTGAATGTAAAAACAAAATTTCAACAAGAACTAATAGATTTGCAAGGTGCTGTACATTTATTTATTTATTCATATATTCAGATAATTAAGAGAAAAATCATAAAACCTAAAGTGGCGAAGACTCAAACTTACCTCTAGTTTCTGTTTGAGCTCTCTTGGAGCATCTCTTCCCAGGAGACGCATTATGGTCTGGAGAGCCAAAACATTTTGAATCTCAGGAAGACGGGCCTCAACCACCAGCCTGAAGCATAAGAAAACTGCAAAATAAGCTTAAAAATCAACTGACACTACTTAATACTTGAATTAAAATATCAACCGATACCTCATGCCTTCCTTTAAAGCATCCACATTCTGACTAGCCTCCATACGCTCCAGAGCAGAGGCCAAGATGGACAGCGCTTTCTCATCAAAGTCATTCAGTCTCTCCTGTTTATGAATAAAACAAATGAGGGTCAACATGAAAACAATAGAGTGTCTTTAAATAGAAGAAGACAATCTCTGACTGCTCACCTGGCAAGTTCGAAGGAAGGTCTGGATCACACGGCTGCGCTGAGCAACCCCCAGGTTGACCACACTCAAAAGGGAGTAGGCAACTTCCTCGTTACGCATGTACTGGATAGACCTCATCGCCCTTTGCAGAAGATTCTCAAATTCAGGATGCTCAAACATCAGCCGCAACTCGTAGCGCTGCTGTTCGTCCGACAGCTTCTTTGTGGAGAACCACATGCGGTTGAGGCTCTGGCTGACCTGTCGATTTGTGGCCGCGTACTTGGATGTGAGGTCTAACACGTCTGATGGGGAGTTGCAGCGACGCAGGAGTTCTAGGAACGGGGAAGTCCTCTGTCTCTGCTCTGAGGAGGTCTTGTTGAGGTCATCAGTAGAAAGTGAATTCTCTGTAGTGAGGCTGTTGCTGTCTTTTAGCTCTTCATTGTCCTTCTCACCATAGGAATAGAACCTTGTGGTACTAAGAGTCCCAGAAAGGCGGCTTTGGTTCAGCCTCCCGCCCCAGAACCCTGTAAAGCCATTTCTAGATAAAGAGGGGTCTTTAATTGATGCTAGCACTGGGATACTACACCGTTTCCATGGAAACCTGCGGCAGCAAAGGCGCAGTGACCATTTTATGATGTCATTTGTCAACCAAATAGTCATATTGTGGAATTAGATTGAGTTTAATTACCTAAATATGTAAATAAAACAGTTTTTTGTTTGCTCGTTTGAAATAATATGCAGGTCATGTGTATTTTAATATCAAGCAGGTGACACGTAAACAGGCAATACGTTACTAATTCCCAACGTTAGTCAGTAACACTCTTAAATAGAAACCAGGCACAAGAAATTATCTGTTAGTAGGAAAGACCAAAGTATTCGGCTAACAAGGTCAAAATGCTTCCCTCCAGTTATGAAATGACAAGCTAGCTCTCGTTAGCTTCCCCTTTTTCAACGGAACACAAACACGTACAAAGCAAACACTGTTCTGTAGGCTTTGCACTTGCCACTCCATAAAGAGTCGAAAAGAAATGTTCGTTTAGTGATGATGAATAAAGCTAAAAAGATAAGATAAATATTGCCTAACTCATGTTAGTGTTCATTCCCATGTGGAGGTTAAAGTCGCGTGCGCTGCAGTATTGTGTCCCCCCAGCAACGTCGACCTCACTTCTTCTTCTTCTCAAATTCTCCTTCAAAACGAAAAATCTCTTTACGTCAACCTCACGCTATTGGTCAAAGTATTTAAAATAATTCCTAAAAAAAAAATAATAATATATGCTTATATTAGAAACAATGTCTACGTTGGTTTTTCTCACATGTTGAAATCTGAAAAATATTTACAAATGTATTTTAAGGATTTATGAAAAATGTTTCTACACGGATTCAAATACACGCAACAACTCACCACGGTTGCCAAGCAACAGACGCCTTCTGTTTTCAATGGTTAAGATGTGACAGTACGACGTAAAATGGCAAAATTTGTGCTCGCTGGTAATCCTTTATCTTATTTTATGTTTTAGAATATATTTCTAATGATAATAGTTACATGAAGGACGTATACAAAATTTCCACATCTATAGGTAAGGCGGACTGTCCTCTCTATGCCGAAGCGGAGCGGTTAGCAGACACTCTGCAACGAACCCTTCCGAGCTTCAGGGTCCATAAGATCCCCGTCCTACCGTCTGAGTGGGAGGTTGTTATGCCTCTATCATTTTACAAGGTTTTAATGTGATTTGTAGCACCTTTGTTGTAATAAATGACGAGAGAAATATGAAGTTAATATTATGGATATTAAGAAATACAAAAGTATCGTGCCATCCATTACGGAAGCCGAGAGGGGGCGTTTTCTGGAGCAGATGTTAGACTTTTTTGGGTTTGTTTAATCTATCCTTCTCTCAGTTATGTTTTTACACTTTTATCTCGGTGTGAATCTGCTTCGATTTGACTGTCATTTTGTCGCCGGTAATTTCCAGAGACAATAATGTCATTTCTATTCTAGTCTAATGCCGTTATTTCACCATAATACACCATTCTTATGTTTTATTTACTCTTGTTCATCCTTCCCTAGTTGTCTCTACGCTTCTGCTTTTACTCTTCTTACAGAGATGGCTTGAAGTCACATGCAATAAAAATGGCTGGAAACACGAGGAAAGTCCCTTAATTTGGAGGGAGCTAGTCGAACAAGGGGGCAAAGGGATGCTCTTGGGTGGTTACAATGCCTTTGTGGACCATTGCCAGGTAGAAACTGACATGTTCTCTGGTTAAACATACAAATCACCTATTGACTTTTCTGCTACTGCTACTATTATATTAACTGCTATTGTTCTAGTCGGCCCAAAATCTCCTTCCTAGACTTTTAAATCTACTTCAAAGGAGTCTAGAGGGCCACATAAAAAGCTACAGTGGGCCAGATTTGACCCCTAGGGCCTTGTGTTTGACACCTGTGTTTTAAAGGGTAGTTTCAAACTCCATGGATATGTTAAGAGTTAATCATCAGATTAAATTAATAGTTGATTATTGTTGCTTAGGTCTACTACGGTGTCACGACGAAAATACCCGAAGATGAGCTGGAGACAATTGTAGCAGAGAATCTCGAAACACAACTTAGCCTCATTGCTGAAGAACAGCATCGGCTGAGTCTAATTCATCCCTGTAACGTTTGGATCACAGGGTAAGTCAGGATGAATGTTTCAAATGGAAATACCCCTTCAATCTGTTTGCTTTGATATGTCTTCTGGGTTTTTTTTTTCTTGCAGCGCTCTCTGCTTAACTTCCCAAATCATGATCCCATTCCTGCTGTCCAATGAGGCATTCCCTGACGTTCAAACGGTTGCCCTCCATCTGCTGCACCTGAGCGGAGATGAGGAAGAAATGCAGATGCTCAAGTTGGACACTGAGGATTTGGCACTCAGTCTGCTCCATCGGGTACGTCGCCTTGACATAACTTAGTCGTGCAGATTTCAAACTGTAATCCAACAGTGAATTCACAGGTGACGGTTCATACAGATCTGGAGCAGGCTTTCCATGAAGCACACGTCATCATCCTACTGGACGATTTCAATGCTGATTCAGAGGATGGGAGCGACAAGGCCAGGAAGCAGAAAGTTAAAAACTTATCTGAGCGCTACAGAGAGTACGGGCGCCTCATTGATGGACGCGCCAACAAAGAGGTGAAGGTGATAGTGTCCGGGGTGTCTTTCGTCAACATGAGATGCTCGCTGCTTGTGGAGAGCGCTCCTTCCATCGACAGCCACCAGTTTGTTGCCATAGCAACCCAGCTGATGAATGAAGTCAGAGCTGTGCTCGCAAAGAAGTTGTGCGTGATGCCAGCAGGTGTCTACTTCTTTTGCATAAGAAAAAAAAAAGTAATAAGAAACAAGTTATCCTAATTTGATCTTCCTCTGCTTCAGATATCGTGGATGTCATTGTGTGGGGGAACATCAGTGGCACTTTCGTCATTGACCTGCGCTGGGCGAAAGTTTTCAACTATCCAGGGGCGGTCAGGGTACCGCCTGTCTTTTCCCAGCTGGTCCTCGGGGTTTTATTTGACAAGTTTGTTTGACAAGATTTCAGCTAGTTTTACAACAATCCTTTTTCTTTTTAATGTAGGATCATGAAATGCACAGCAAAATATTCAAGTGCTTCTGCTGCATTTACACATAATGCTGTGTGTAACTGTGTAAAAGAAAAGTTGAGCGGAAGGAAAAAGTGCAGTAGCTGCTTTACAGACCTTGATTGGCCATCAAATGTGCCTGACTTAAATCCCATAAGACAAAAAGTGAATAAGGCTTGTATTAGATGTATGGAATAATCAAAATTATTAGAAATCATAGTGAAATAAATTAACATTTCAGTTTAATTCCACCCCATTAGCAGAGTTCATATCTGCCAGCTATCAGCTAAAAATCAACCTGTGCAAACAATGTCAGCACAATGCACCTGGCTTACAATCTGCCCTAAATGATCGCATGCATGATGTGCAATGAAGCAAAACAATAGGTAAAAGCCTCCTTTTGTTCCAGAAAATGGATAGAAAAAGAATTTAAACCACTGGTCCATCAGCAGCGTGAGGCCTTGCTTTCAAACACCGGCCGGGAAGCCGCAATATCAGCCACTAACGGGATCCTGGAAGTGCTGAAGGCTTGGCACGGAGCCTTTGGTCCAGATGAGGTTTTTTCAGTCGGTATAGCTTGCACAGGTTAGGACCAGGGCGCACGGATTTACGCAGCAGGATAATGAAACGTGCGTTGATATGAATACTGTTGGAAATTTTTGTACTTAGACTTGCACGATCTCCCAGAAGGCATTGTCATCTCAGCTCCGGCTACATGTATGGAGGGCAAATGGTCTCTTTTGCAGGATGTGAATGTTGAAGGAAAGATGTTGGACGAACTCAAGCTTTGTGCAAATGAACTGCAGCAGGTTTGGCACAACACACAAAAAAAATGACCTACTGTTGACTAAATATTGTTTAAAACCGCATTCAGGTTATCTTTTATGCAGTTTTTTTTTTTTGACGATCTGAAACATGCTTTTACTTACTGTCCCAACTTAACAGAGTGTTTTCTTTCCGTTTTCCAGGAAAAGGAAATCCAATTTCAAGATCCTGTTTGAAAGACGTGAAAACAAATAAAATGTTTGGTCAATTCCTTCTCGTTTGGTTTCAGTTTGTCCTATAATTCTTCTACCTTCACAAAAGTGAAGGTTAACGTTTTCATTTTGCCACGTTCAACGTCAAATCGGTTCCGCTTTGCAAAGATTATCCGTAACAGCTTTGTTTATTTAGACATAAAAGATTAAACAGAGAACTTTGCGGATAAAGGAAAGATTAAAAAATATATTCTTGTCCTCATAATTATTAAATGTCACTTTTTGTAGTCGCTAAACATAAAATGATTTTGTTAGCATCACACGTTATCAACTCATCTCCATGTATAGAAGTCTTTAAACATTAAACCTTTATTTCCATCATTAGTAACAAAATATCAAACTGAACCTCTTTTCACCTGAAGCATTCAATGGTTTGTTGTTTTGTTTTCCATCACAAGTTGTGCAGTACTTTGTCTGAAGACAAGGAGAACTTGAACAGAGTGCTGTTTTTACATGCAGAAAATACACTTCCCATCTTTTTTTTTTTCTTTTCTTTTTTGCATTTCTACACTATTAGCAACTGGGAGAAAACAGATCAGAGATTAGTAGAAATACGATGCACTACGACTGGTCAGGAAACGGAGACATATTCCACTGCGCTGCGTTCGCTTTTGTACAACCTGAGTCGGATGCTGAGTCGTTTATGAAAGCAGAGAAGGCCCCTCCGTACGGACTTGATCATTTCTGAGCAAATTGTTGTAACAATTACTGAGCCGTTACAAGAAAGGGAGAAGGAAACAAAAGAAAAATAGCCAAAGTCCCCTGAAAACAAAATTTTCCTACATGCGTGATACACCGCATGCATGAACAGCAACAAACAGTGACAGCTATACACATGTAGGGCCTATATAACATTTTTTTTAGTCACAAATGGACCAATTATGTACAGATGACAATGGAAAAAAAATAATAAATCGCATCCTTCTTCTGTTTCGCCACGCATGAAAGTCACTTGTGTGCCGTTTCTATATTTATAACATCCAATAATGTCAAAGCTGCAATTTTCAGGCAACAAGTCGCTAAAAAATTGCTTCTTTTTTTTTTTACATAAATGCAGAGGTTCAGTATGGGATTCATGTAATTTTCCTACAATTTACATCTGGATGTACACTGTGTCATTAAAACACCTATATACAATTAATATGGTAGCCAAAAGGATAAAAATAAACTTTCAGTCTTTCTTTACTAGCTGGCTGTTAATTTAAATAATTTATAGCATATATTAATAGTTATAAATCTAAATCCATCATTTTTACCTTCTCACAAACTTATGCTCGGACGGATTCAGTTAGTGAGCTACTGTAATCAGGAGCCAGATTCTGGTTGCCAGGCAAACGCAACCCGTAACTGATAATCCTTCATTCAAGTTCTGCCTCAAACATTCAGGAGGAAACCGACACAAACCTCTACTGTACCGTCTCAACCAGGGGACACATTTGTGGTTCAGACACACTCATCATGGGTAGCAGTTTCATTGAACTCCATAGTTCCGTAGGTCAAGCACGGTGGTGGCAGCATCATGGTGTGGTTTCATTGCCACTAGAACTGGTGCGTGGACAAAAAGAATGAAGACAGGATTAATGAAAAGTAAACATCCAGTTGTGTCCACGTAACAGGACAGTTGTTCTGGATTGGAAAATGCTTCTGGAGTCAACTATAAGGCAAATTTAAATACGTTTCTAAACAAAGTAATGTGTATGTTTATGTAACAACATGGATATTAGCGTATTAGTGTCTCATTTACTGCAGTAGTTGAGAAACTGGCTACGCAGAAGCAATTTTTTGATTTTTTTTTTCCCCTCCTTGACAATCACTTTAAAAATATATATATAAATTAGAGAAAATCTACAAAATTTAAAGCTTCTTCCTGATCTCTTTTAAAAAAAAACAAACAAAAAAAAACAACCCAGTATTGTTATTCTAACTTAACAAAAAGAAAAAGACTGACATAACTCTTTCCCATGATGAGTAAACCTCTGACTAGCACTGTATAACAAGGGAAAAATTTAGGGTTTTTACCTGAACATGTTATAAATTTGAACTGGCTGCTTCCCACATGCAAGACTGGAGCAGTTTTCCAACTTGAGCTAATTTAATGCCAGACTTTGCATCAATAACGGGTTAATCAAAACCAGCTTTTAATTTCAAATTAAAGGATATTGAGAGTAGTAAAGAGAATGGCAGAAGTTCGACTCTAAACACAATAGAATGGGTAGCTCTTAAATAAAATATCCCATAATATGTCCCCTTTAAGAGGTACAGTAGAGTTTTGTTTTTCTGAATGGAGTCTCACTAGTAAACTGCAGGACTAATGCATTTATATATATATATATATATATATATATATATATATATATATATATATATATATATATATATATATATATA
>CAEFZX010000679.1:0-44003 GCA_903066825.1 Alfaro cultratus | reverse complement strand
TCAGTCAGAAAGTCCATATACTTTGCTGAGGTCATTTTCACACCTTCAGGGACTCTGAAGGGGCCGACCAGCTCTCTACCCAGGATTTCGGCCCAAACAACTCCACCACCTCCTTGCTGACGTCACAGGAGTGTTGGGACGTGATGGCCATTCACCACCAATCCACTAACTCTTCAGTTTTCGTTAAATATCTAATGTTTTCATACCTTGTCATACGGCACTACATTATCTGATAATTTTTGTCAGCAGAGAGATTCTTTCTCTTTCCCATATTGCTTGAATCCTGTGGCCTGCTTAATAATGTGGAACATCCTTCTTAAGTAGATTTCCTTTAATTGAGCTCACCAGACAAACTAATCAACCCAGGTCTCTGAAATTAATTATAGTGATTCAAAAAGCCCTGACACACAATACCATCTATAAATTTAATAGCACAACAAAAAATGTTATCTTTATGACGCTTAAATCCAATTTGCATAATAATTTGGAACACGGTGTAAAAGTAGGTCTATTTATTGGGATTCTAATGAGATGCTTTTGTAAATGCAGATTATGTTCAAACTCAAAACTATAACACGTACAGCCACATAACTGACTTATTTTGACATTTTGTTTCTAAAGAAAAATCTCTAATGTAGATGAAACTATTTAACTATTTATGTTGGTGAGTACATAAGGATCTCAGCCAGTTCAGTGTTATGAAGAAGCATCTCTTTCAATAAACTTTTGCAATAAAGGAGCAGTAAGCCAAGGGAATAGTTGCATCAACATTTGGCATCATATGACATATTGACAACAACAAAAGTATAGAACAGGAACAAAGGAATTTCATATATAAATTAATATATTTAATATTGTTTTAGTTATTATTGTTTTCCTAGTATCTTGTTTTTTTGTCCAGATTGTTTCAAGTTCCTCTTTGGTTTTCCTCCCTGCTGTTCAGCCTTTGTTCTTGTTCCTACCCTCTCAACACCAAACATTATCTGATGCTTTTCCACTCCTCCAATGAAAAAGCAAATGTGCCTCTGGGCAGTGAAATAAAGGAGAAAGCTGAGAGCGTAAGATGTTTCTTTCATTTATCTCTTTGTATCCAAGCCTTATATAGTGTCTGTTTTTGTTTTCTCTTGCAGTTTTTATTTTTATTTTTAAAGCTGACAAACTCAAAGGCAGAGATCACCAGGAGCACAGGATGATATTGATTTGCACCTCTAAAGGTGCGGGTCAAATCATCTGCACAAGTCATTTATCTTCCTCCTGCTTTTCACTGCTGGTCCCAAAAGTTTGACTCTTTGAATCTGTTTTTGCACCCGAAAATTATCCTGATATAATTTCTCAAGACGTCTATTTCTTGATATGTAATGATTTTACAAGTACCCTTGTCTGCATTATTCTAGTTAGATTTTTTTTTTACTGGTGAACTTGTGTTATAAATGGATAATTATTCAAAATCACTTCTACGGATGTGTTAAGTGGCTTATTTCCACAAACTGTCTAATTCCTCAAGGACATCCAGTAAGCATTGTTGTCTCATATTAAACCACGGCAAAGACACACATTTTTCTGAAGTTAACAGAACCGCTTTGTTTTCACAAATCAATGACAAAAACCAAAGAAACTGACAGATAATTAACATCTATGGCTTTCAGATGCTGTCCCCAGCTAGGCCAGAGAGTGCCTTAGAGTTGACAGGCTGATGAAATGAACTATTGATTAGGATCAATACCACGATGGGCTGAAGCAAAGTGTGGTCTATTTGATCAATTTGTGAGCAAGGTAGAGGCTGGCTGTTTCCTTCTTGGTGACAATTAATACACAGGACCACCATCCTTCTTTCACCTCTTACACCTGCAAGACACAGTCATCAGTGATGTGAACAACTAACACACACAGGGATGCTACTAAACTAAATCTTTAGGTACATAAACAGGTCAGGCCTGAAGGCTTAAGGATTTTAAAATGTTTCAAGATTTTTGTGTGACAAATTAAAAGCAAGCTCAGATATATCTATAGCTGTGTTGTTTACAGCGTATAGTTACAATGTCACTTAAAGATGGCCTTGTTGCAGAGTCAAAAGGGATTGAACAAAAAATGTCTTTGCTGTCACTGTGTTAGAGAGACGGCAGCCCTGGGCGTTGAAAAAAAATAAAACGAGAAAATCAAATGCAATAAAATAAAGAAAAAGGACAGTATGATATTAAGAATGAGAAAAATAGGCTTCCTATAATACACTTCATCACCAATCTACACAGAAATTATAATACAGAGATATTTTCTTTCTGTAATCGTTCACAAAGCCATTAATAGAAATATTAATTGTAGGCATAATGTGTTTGGTTGGAGGACTGCTAAAGGCAGATATTGTCTGGCTTGTTTCAAGAGCCATAGCGGGGAAAACAATGTATGTGGCTCATATTTAGAAAAAAAGATAACCATTCTTTTGGATATTGTGAGAAAATATTTGTTGAAAAACATTGTAAGGCAAAAAATAATAGGTTGCACAAGGAGAAGAATTTCAGTCTTTTTTTTTCTTGGCTATGGCAATAACAAAAATCTTTAATTAATTAATGCGTTTAAAAAATAAAATGTGTTAAAAAAATGTCACTCTTCATACTTCTAATTTTTATGTTTATAGAATCCACATTTTTCTCTCTGAACTCCCATCCACTCAAAACCTTCGAGTCTCATTTGTAATCAGTCAGTGTCACGGCACTTTCTGCGCCTACAAATGAAAAGCAGTCTTTGCTCTCACTATTTAAAAAAGCCATTTGCCATAACAGATGTAATCAGACTTACCTCCATAAATTTATTACTCTGCTTTTGATAGAATGCTCTCATTTAATGGCTAACACTATTAAAAGTTGCTCTTATCGCCATTTATTGTTTGAGTGATTAGCTTCACAGTATAATTTAGAGAAGTGACTTGTTCATGTCATACTGGAGATGTGATTACCTACTAAGCCCTTGTTAGTTAATGTTAATGGATTGATGGATGATGCTAAACAATTACCCAGGTAGTTTATCATTTTTGCTCTGCCATTACTAAAGATTGTGCATCCTGACCTTTTGAGTAATTTAGCTCCATTGAAGCTGCTCAGTATTTTTAATTTTTTAGCTAGAAATTCATCCTAGATGACATGGGAACACCCAAAACAAACAGCAACTGCTGCTGTACTTTGGGAGAACATTAATTTAAGATATGCTTGCATTTTTTTCCTTTGGGGTAGAGTTATGCAAAAACCATAAGTATGAGAGATTGAAACCACCCACTAGCTCAGAATTTAAATTAAAGAACACCTACATGAAGCACACTTGTCACACAGGCTTTCCGTTTATCATGGTTGAGGCACTGCCACAGCTTAAGGCATAAAAGACTCTGCTAATGCTATGGTAATCATGCAGCTTGATTCTGAGCTGTATGGTATTCTGTGACCTCAGCTATACCTGGCCACATGTAAAAAAAACCCCCAAAAAAACAAACAGGAATAACTAAAACGGAAATCGCTTTTTATCGAGAACTCACCTTGGACTACTAGTCGTCCTTGAGCTGTCCTGCGAACGCGCGTCCCTGGTTTGTTAGCAGCACAAACATAAACGCCAGAGTGCTGCACACCAACATCTGAGATCATCAGGTTTCCTGTTCCAAGCACCTGAATTCCCTCCACTCCGATGGGTCGGCCATCTGATCAGAGATAGTAGATAAAGGAGAGTAGTTCACAAAGATGGGGAGGCACTGTGCGGGGCAGGTGTTACCCAGCTATACCTTCATGTAGTGTCAGGGATTATCAGGAGTGTGTGTGTGAGGATTAGAGAAGGTTTAAAAGCATGAGCAAGAACAAAACAAAATGCAAGAATACAACCACCAGCTGACAGTGAAAGTGCTATTGCTGTCCCTCAAGGATGCAGCTTTCACAGCGAGTGAGGCGCAGTATTATAATGTGGAGATGGCACTGATGCAACAGACGCAAGGAGGAAGGTCAGAGTTTTCATTTGATCTTTGAGTGCAGCGGTTGCCACTTGTTAATTTTTTCATAGTTATTTTTGAAACACTGTTCTATTTGTATCACAATTCTGGAGTATTTGGGTTTTGGTTTTATCTGGGTTTTGTATTATGATTATTTCCTTGTTATTTACTTTATTTAGATCAAGTCTTTTCAGCTCACCTCTTTGTATTTAGTTTTGTTTTGAATTTTTGTGCATTTGAGTTTTGATTGGTGATCAGCTTCCTATACCTCCAGGTGTCTCTTATCTGCTGATAGCTGCACCTTTGTGGGTGTATAAACACCTCTCAGTGTATTAACTGGATTCTCCTCATGTAAATCCTTAATTCCTAGATTCTGGTTCCCCCGTGCTGCTCCTTGAGTTCTTTGTAAGTCAGAAAAAAATATGTTAAACCTCTTACTCACTTTAAGAAGATCTCTGTGCCTTTGACCTTTCACCTTCCCTAATTATGACAATTTAAAATTTGTTTGACAGATGAAGAGCTACATATATTTATAAGCTAATTTTTTGATGCAATCTTTTAAGTGGAGCTTGTGCAGATTATTATTTTTTTCATATTGTCAGAGGTTGTTCTAGATTAAACTTTCTACAGAAAATGCTTCCTTTTTTACCTATGAAAATATTTCAGATGCCACTTTGGGACAAGAAACTATAGGAGCACACTTGTAATCTTCTATTTCCTTACACAAGCCATAGCTACCTTCTCTTTCTGCTCTCACTGCAATTACGTGATAAGCTCACACTTTCCCCATGCTCCCTATCTGCAGTGCCGGGCCCAACAATGACTTCAATCTACCTCTGATATTAGCTGTGAGGCCAAGGGAGCATTCTAATCCCATCTCTGACTTCCTTCTGCAGCCTGTATGATCTGATGTGTTAAAAGGCCAAGCGGCAAGGCCTGCTGATTGGTGCCGTGCTGGACACATGAACAGGAAGGAGTCGAAGATTCAATGTGCTCTTCATTATGTTTTATTATGTCATTTACCAATATGACATGCTAAAATGGGATTGCTCCATTGCAGTTCTCAAACTGTATGTTCAAATTACTTGTAGGCAAGTCCAAATGTTTTTACTTTGCAAACAATAACCATACAATAACTTTGAGTTTTTCAAAGATGTTTTTAATAAACAATGTCCCTCTTCACCAGCTCATAGAAATACAACGAAATGAACAAAATTCATTTCAAAAACAGTAACACGTTTTTGTTGGTTTATCTTGAAAAACGAATCAATATTTCACTCAAAAAAAAGTCACTAAATTGTATATTCTGTTAACTTAATGTTTCTGTCAACCTCTTAAAAATCCTGAAAAAAATAAGAAAACTGGCAAGTTTAACATATAAATTTAAAGAGTATTTCAGTATTTCATGATCCACAATAGTTCTGTGATTGTGTTCTAACAAACTTCCTCACAAAATATACTCAGGACACTTTTTGACAATTTATATTTTGTTCCCTGAGTTTCTGGGCAGTCTTCTCTCCCCCAACAAATGCTTAAATTCGTTTTATAAAGCTGCAGCAATATTCTAAAGCACACAGAGTTCTGTCAATCTGACTCGCCACATAGGGGTACAAAACGACTTCAGTAAACTGAAATCATGCCTGCTGAGCATCTGTGCTGAGAGAGGAGTTTACAGAAACAGCAAGGAAATGTTGGAGTGCTTCCTCTTTGTGTCCTCTGGTTGAATAGTTTTGCTGATAGTGCTTTGTGGTTACAGTTACAGTTTTCCTAATTTTGTGTCCAATTCTGCCCATCATACATGATTTCTACACTGTTAACTTCCTGACTGTAGTCTGGATTTGAGAAAGTCTGCTTTATTAATTTTTATCACCTAAGTACAGAAAGAATTAATGATTCATTGGACATTTGTCTCAAGAGAAGCATTTTTGTTTTATTTGCACTGCATGTATTCCTTTTTCCCTTTCCTTTACTCCACTTAATTACCTTCCCTCTGCCAACCACTAATTAATTTAGTGTCAGGAAAGAAAGAGCACAAGCTAGCAGGTGGTGCTGTTCAATGAATAGCAACAAACTAACTCTAGCATTAAGGAGTGACTGATGTGAAACTATCAGATTCGTTTTGCAGCCTATCCAAGTCTCCCTGCTATAATCTAATACACACAAATCCCATCGTGTTAGCATTTCATTCTGGCAGCATTGCGTAAGGCAATACTGTCAATCTGATTACGGCTGACTTCTTGGGAGGGGCAGCAATTTACATTTAGGATAGCAAATCAGATGGTATAATAGGGGGAAAAAAACAGATAGGAGGCTGAAAAATTGGCTAAGACAAACTGTGAGTGATAGTAAGGGTGAAAAAAACATGTAGGGAGGAGAAACTAATTGTATCTGGCTCAGCACCTTACTGCAATTACTCAGAGGCTCTCCTGCGCTTCGAAGAGAGGTTCAACTTCATGAGGAGATGAAGCACATATTTATCAGTACGGAGTCAAGCATAATGTTTAGCCCTGAGGCTTAATGTTGAGTCCCATTGCCTTGTGTATACACAATAGATTTACTGTCTGAAATGTATTCTGTGTACACATATGCGTTACACGGAGCGGGGCAACCAGGGATAAACAAACCCACCAGGACGTGGCCCCTTGCGGTTCAGCTGAATAAAATGTACTTCATCTTAGCAGATAATTCCTCAAAATAAAAACATGCAGACTGTATCACTTCTGCAGCCTTTTCTGTGCTTTGATGAGGTATTGTTCTCACCTAATCTGCTCCAAGACACAATGGGGCGAGGATATCCCGTGGCAACGCACTCCAGGATGGCGGTCTGGTGAACAGTGAGGGTAAGATTCTCCGGGCCGACCAGAATCATAGGCTCTTTGTAAACAGACGACTGAGAGCCTGCAAGAAAAGAGTAGAAGTTGGTATGTTTTAATTACTTTTTTGTTAATTAGTTAAATATACAGTCACAATAAATCTGAATGCAGAATTTTCAGTAAGCCCATAATTCTGAATCAAAAATATTTTCATTGGTCTGGTGCAGTTATTGTTTGTAGGTGAAAAAAATCACCTTAATTAAGAATAATTTTGAATATTTAGAATAAAGTTTTGAAACCGTGTCTTTGTAATGAACAAAGGTAATTCACTTTGTGGATTTAATTACTGAAAACATGAACTTTTCAATAATATTTATGTGTATTGAATTACAGCACCTTATCAAAGTTTTTATTTCACATTTTCTCACCTTATTGCTAAAAATGTCAATGTATTTCCCTAGAATTTTATGTGATGCGTTAACACAATGTACACAAAGAAAGGTTTCAGTAGAATATATTGCTTAATTAAGAGTTTTGATGGGGAGGGGAAGAAAACATAGCATGTGAGAGAAAAGTCTACAAGTTATAACAACCTGAAACAGTTAGGAGAGCCTCTGTACTGTGTTTTACTCCAGCACTGTTGTGTGCCACACAGCAGAACTTTCCGCTGTCCTCTTCACGAACTCCTGTGATTTGCAGAACACCTGTTGGTAGCAGTGTATACCTACACGAGAAAAAGAGTATAATGTCAGGTGAAGGACGTTGATAAAAAGTAACACTGCTTGAAAGACAACCTCAGGCCATGCTCAGCCCAACCTCTCATTTGTAGTGTCCACTGGGCGTCTGTCTTTTTCCCAGCTAATAACCGGCTCTGGCAGACCATGGATCTGGCACTGGAATCGAGCCACGCCAGACTCTTCAGCATGCACCAACTCTGGCTGCACATGGAAGTCTGCCATAGCTGTGGAGAATGAGGGGAGAACAAGATTTTAGGTCATACTAACATAAAACAGCTTCAGAGCAAGAAGCCTCTGTGATTACAGAGAGGAGCATGGAGTCCAGCAACAGATGGTGTGGTCCCAATTGAGTCCTGATATCAGTATTCTGTAGTCTGAGGCTACATAAAGATGTGGAAGCAATTGAAACCATAAGTCATTGATGCCTAAGGTCATGTAAATCTGAATTAACAAAACAATTAATTCGGATGTAAAAGAAAATGTAAAAAGAAAATGTAAAAAGTATTCAGAAAATACAGAGAAAAAAGAAATAGTCTATACCGGACGTTTACCAATGACAAAATATTTTCCTTTAAATTTCCTGACTTTGTTGCAAGCAGCGATCTGCACTTAAAGGACAGATGCAGACATATGGATTTCCTGCCATATTTACTATGTAGGTCAACTTTTTTCCCCAGCTTTCTTTCAAATCGCTTGGCAATAAAGGAAAAGATACAAATACCATAATAACAAAACCAGTATCAATATCCCTACTGAGAGCCTCATTCAGCTGCACTTCACATATCTACTCCCCACAGAACAAAAGCATAATCAGAATTGGAGCAAGCAGTAAACTCAATTAGAGAGAGGCCCACTCCTCTCTTTCAGTTCTCCCACCTGCTTCAACAGGAGTGGCCTCTTTTAAATGTCAGCCATAATTAACTTGGACGAAGGACGACTTATTTTAATGTAGTTACTGTATTACAACAGGAGCGTCCAGAAGCCCTTATTATATCATAACCTCTTGCTCCAACATGGAGCCCACATTAATTTATCAGCTGCAGGAAGAGAAAGCAGAAAGCATTGCTGTTTAATGTCTGAAAGCTTTAACATCTTGTTTACTGTGTATGACCCAATCTCTTTTGTACAGTGTATTATAACAGTTCATGCTTAAACGCTAATAATTGATATTGACATTAACTTAGCTATAGCAGTGTTATGTCATTTCAATTTAGAAGTATTTGCATAAATGCTGAAGTGCAAACATAAAGGTCAGCAGTTGAAAGCAGACAAGCCAGGGAGAAATAGTTCACATAAAGTAGTACACTTTAGAGCAGAATGGCACCAGTGGTGTAGCAAAGTCTGACACTCTAATTATTTCACATGGCAGCTTAATGAGAAGAGTGGCATTCTGCAACACGACTTGACCTTAGGTCTCGCGATGGATGTCGGGAGTTCTAATGAAAATTAATTCAATGCAATCTTATTTATATAGCACCAACTTGTAAGATAAGTCATCTCGGGGCATTTTAGATAACAGGGTCAGGACCTTACTATATTACAGAGGAAAAACACAACAATTCCCTTTTGTGCAGTGCTTGGCAACAGTGAAGAGGGAAAAAAGCCATCCTCTTATTTCAAACAAGGAGGAAACTTTAGCAGAACCAGACTATGGGTGGGTGGCTGTCTGCCTGGAACGGCTAAGGTGAAGAGACAAAAGAGGGAGAAAAGATTTTCAAATCTCTCTTTTTACTGCTCACACCATGCACTGTGGAGTTTTGACATAAAAGGAAGACATCTGAACAATTTTAGAACTATTTTGTTCAAAACATTTGACACTAAATTGATTATAGTCTAATTTTCCTGGGCAACATTTTTCAAACTTCCCTTATTTAATGTCAGTTTATATATTTATTTACTTTTTTTTTAAGTTTATTAATTCATCTCATTCAAAGATAGTGTCTTTTTCAGTTCTGCATGATGCCAATATACTGTCTACTTCAAAGCTAGAACAAAGTAAACAGTATTGTTAGTGATAAACTATGTAATCTCTGGATTGTTACATCTTTTAAATAACACATGATTTTAATCAGTCAAATTTTCCAAGGAAATCCAAAGGGTTCATTGCAAAAGGTTTTTCACGAAATACTTGGGGAAAACTGTTTTTTTGTGAGATGTAGATACTGTAATTGGATTGGCAACCAGTCCGAGTGTATCCCGTCTCTTGCACAGTGATGGGAGACCAATCCCACAAGAATGGACTGACTGACAGACAGATAGATAGATGGACGGACAAATGGTTGATTTCAACCGTTCCAATTTTAAAGAAAACACGTCCAATGCTCCAAATCATTCTAGGATCTGTCACACTTATAAGAGTATATACAGGGGGGAAAGTTATGACAATTCTAAGGGCCCTTGACCACAGATTATAGATTATAACAATCTTTATAAAATGCTAAAAAAAAAAACAAACAGCCTCCTGTCTGGACTGAAGCCAGTCCACACAGTTTTGCCTTAGCTTGCGTTTAAATTACAGATATATGTTGCCGCGTCCCTCTTGACCCGTCCTCTCCTAAGTGAAATTAAAGCTGCAGTATGTAACTTTTATAAAAAATATTTCTTTTAGATATTTGTTTGAACTGTCATTGTGTTGTGACAGGATGGCATGAGAGATAATTTGTGAAAAACGTATTTCCTCTGCCTTCTTCCAGTGCTATCTAGAAACAACCAATCAGAGGCAGGAGGTGGGTTTTAGCGCTGTCAATCACAATCTCATGCGGCTGCTCATCCTCCCCTTTGCTCTGTGCTATGCTGCAGCTAGCATAGCACAGAGATTCAAACAGATTCAAACTGTGAATGCTCAGTTTATTTAACATAGCTACCAGTGACGGCAGATAAACAGTTTTCCTGTAACAATAAGTTGTTTCTCCACCATTAGCACATTTAGCAGTGAGTGAATGAAGTTGATTTACAACACTAAAACCCTCCTCCTGGTTCTGATTGGTTGTTTTTGGTCAGAACGATGCATTACTTTAGCTAGCAACAGTAGTTCAGAGAGGAGGTGGAGGGAATTGATTTTTTTCACAGATTATCTGTTTCATAGCAAACTGTCACCACATGGTGAAAGCTTTAACAAATATGGAGTAAACATATTTTTAATTAAAGTTACATACTGCAGCTTGAATAAAATGCAACTACATAGCATTTGTTTTAGAAGTCTGGATTGTTTTATGTGTATTTTGCACGTTGTCTGTAACTGTTACAAGTGGGAAGAGACATTTCAACTAGATAAAACTAATAATAATAAAAAAATTAAGCAACCTATTTGCATGCAGTATGTGGACTGTTACATGTAAAATTCACTAGCATTAAATATTGTGCTAGTATCAGTATTGGATCAAAGAAAGCAAGGCAGCTGCAAGCCTTTAAAATTGTGATGCTTTTGATGGTCAGATAGACTCAAGAAACTCTAACAGTAGTTGATCGGGGGGGGGGGTCCAATCTAATTCTTTTGTCATGGGGCCCAAGATTCCTGGCAGCGCCCCTGTTGGTTTGTGTCGGTTTCCAAGTGGAAAGTGGATACACTTTGTGCAGTATATCCACAAAGTGTATACAGCACGTAGCTGCACATTGTGAAGAAAATAAGTGCAGTACACAACCAGAGAAAATAGAACAATCTTGGACAGAACAGATGAAAAAAAACTCATGAGGAGGTTAATACTGTAAATCCTTAGAGAGGAAGAAAGTGTGAAGGCAGAGAAATGCTTTGTAGGAGGTTGTTCTATAGCCAAGGTCTTTAGGAGAATGACAAGAGTTATGATCTAAAAACGCGTGAAAAAAAAAAATCAACTTTTAATCGTTCCTTCTGAACTCAGCGTGGAAGCTGGTTCAGGAGGAAATGAGCTAGAAATATTAAACCTCTCCCTCAAGTTTTGTGCATTATTTTGTTGTAAAAAACTGATGAATTTTAAGCATCTATTTATTGTCCAAGAATGTTTGCAAGAGTTATGAATGTGATTGTTGAAGACACTAGAGCAATACTTGCTGTTGAAGGCTGTATTTGATCAGACCTTAACTGTTAATCACATTGAACAGGTCCTAAAATAAATGTGATCATCTCTGTTATAATGAAATATTTTGTTACATCTACCACTTGGAACTATGGTAAAACCCAAAAGTCATTGGCAATAAATTTTGCTATATTTACAGAAGCCATTTGTATTACTTTCTGGTTAACCCACTGCAAAACTGTGCCTGAGGCAAAGTCTGGAGGAACAGTTTGTTATTTTAACACTTCCGAAGGTGCTGATAAAAAATGGAGATACATGGGTAGGCATGCAGTCAAAGTCCTCCGGGCAAAAATCCAGCTGTTTCAAAGCTGTGTCTTTAACATAAAACTCTTGAAATAGCTTGTGCTTCATTACAGTAAAATGAATTATGAAACAGACTACTCCAAATCAAATCAGTATTTTCTCTTTGGCATTGGACAATGTGACCTCTACAAGGATTTTGGATTATTTAAAAAGATAACATCAAAGTCTGAGAAACATCCCCCCCTAGCATGATGCCTAAGCCACCATGCTTGCACAGTTTGAAGTCAGTGTTTGGGGGTCGTCTATGGCCTCAAACAGAGCAATTTTGCTTTCATCACTCTACAAAATGCCGTGCCATTTCTCTTCAGGTTAGTCAATGTGTTGAAATAAAAGCTATTTCACTTCCAAGCTTCATTTTCACAGTTATTATGAACACAGCTGTACCTTTGGCTGGAAGACTTTGATTTCAACAAATTGTAATTTTCACCAATGGGATTTGCAAGGGCATTAAAGATGATTTTAAAGCAGAGGAGTGAGTCACAAAAAACAGCGGTTTGTATAATGTACAGTAATGTCTGAATTTACTGGGACACTTAAACATTAAAGAACAAAAAGGGTACCACTGCCTAAAGGAGCCATCTTGTGCGTCTTTGCCAAGTACTCATGGTGCACGCTGATTTGGCTCTTGTGTGTGTCCTCTGACACACACCCCTAGCGGGCCCCACCCTTGGCCCTCATGCATAAAACATGGGTTTTTTAAGAGGCCCTCGCCCCCTGCAAACCTCTCACAAAATCAGACACAATTGTCAGAATCACAAAAGGGAAACATATACGGATAAATGTATACAGGAAAGGGGACTTGTTAACTGTCTGCTGTAAACCAGCTGTAAAGAAAAACAGCCTTAAATAATCTGAAGTGTGTTTAAGTCTTTTATTGTTAAAGGTTAAAATCAGTCTCAAAATAAAACTCAGCTACAGCCACCATACATAAACATATGCTAATGTAAAGAGGTGGTTTGACTAGAGCACACCATTTCAAACCCCCCTACGCTGAAAGAACAGTGAGGCGCTCTCACTCATCCCAAAACCTGGCCCCACTGGACCTGTTCAGCCTTTGTTTTTTGCTCTTCCTTTGCTCTCTGTTGACAGACACTCACACATGATTAAAGAGTGTCCACTACCAGCGTGACGCCGCCGGCTGAAATGAAGCAGGTCTAATTGCCGCAATAGAGGAGAGAATGGACGTGGTGCATGCTAAAAAGAAACCCATACACAAGTGCACAGGGAGGAGATCGCTCCTTCAACATATGTTCGACAGTTTGTGACAAAAGAAGAATGATTGAGAGAATAATATGAGGAAGGGCTGCAGACAGGAAGTGTGAAGCATGGTGTTTTCAACAAGTAGCTGCACTGTAAATCAGATTTTGTCAAAAGTGAAAGGGACTGTCCCGCTGGGTGTTTCACATTAAACAAAAGCAGTCAGAATCAAGGAGAAATCTGCTTGAAAATCAGGCTAAAAGAAATTTCACCTGCTTATGCCTGAATATTTGCAAGTGGGAACAAAGACCTAATAACAAATGCATGTGGATGCATCCATGTTGGGCGGTGATGTGCAGGTATTGTTCAGGAATTTCAAGTTTAAACTCGACAACCAGGTCATGTTTACCTGAACCTGAAGCTGGGGGATTAAAGGCGCTTTCATGTCAGCAAGTTCAATCTATTTAATGAAGAAATGCAGATTAAATGGTGATTGTTTCAATTACCCCTCTGTGAATTGTTTTTTTTTTTTTTTGCCTAATGAGCCAATGTAATGATCTTTATTACTCAGACTCAAACACAGAGGCACTTAGGTAACATACAGATCAAATACCTGCACTATTATCAGCAACACTGCACGCTGCGGTGGCCAAATCAGCCAAGAAGATTAGCTATTCTCATGTATTTTACAGCTCTGGTGATGTTTTTCTTTCCTGTGGTGGGAATGATTCATTGATACGACGGATGTAATGATGCTATCATGTGCAGACAAACGTGCTGCAGCAGCAGTCGAACCTGCAGCTAGACGTGTTATAATGTCATTGTACTCCCTTCCCTTTGCCTCCAGCCACCTCCAGCGTACATCTGCGCTGCACTTGATCACGCTCCTCACTCCACTCCCACGAGTCCTCTCAAGCCTGTGACATCATTAAGCACATGTTGTTCAAGCAGTGGTGGTGACTGCTGCACCCACCATCGCTTCGCTTTGATAAACGAATAAAACCCAAGATAAAACCAATAAATAATGGAGAAGGTATACGGTGCATTTCCAGCTTGGACAGCTTGGACTTCCAACAACCTTAAAACAGGCATCCTTGAAGTAGCAACCCCTTCGATGGGGCCACGAAGAAAGGATTGTTATGCAGATATGATATTTTATTGGCAGACTGCCCAATCGGGACCCCACCTCTTCTCCTTCGTGCACCCAGTGCAATACGTGAGCACCGGCATCATCCATCTGCTGGTTTGTGGTGTGCGATGCTTATCATCTAGGGAAGGGTGGGCTTCACACACACTGACACACTCTCATCCCCCCCTTTAATGCACTGTCACCATGACACCTTCCTGCATCAGAGCCTGCGTGAGCAAAAGCATCAATTTACCAGAACATCTGCCAGGGGAGCCCAAGTGGCAGATGTTTAGATGAAAACGGGGATTAGGAAGCAAACCAACTGATCACTTATGTTAAATGCACCCAAGCCAATGTACCTGTAGCAAAATTTATAAGGCATGACCTGACAGTTATTTCTGGCAGCCAACCTTCACGTTTTACTCTTTGTGTTGCTTTATGGAGAGGAAAACCTCCATTTGGCTTTGGGAGAAACATACTGGACCACCCTTAATTAATGCACATCCTTAAAAAACCTGTTTAGGTCCCACACAGTATCTGGACAGTGATTGTATTCAAAAGCACAACTATAATAAATGACCTCTAAAAGTTAACAAAAAATGTTTCCAAAATATCATTTAAGATGTGTAGCCATCCAAAATGGCTCACAATTTCACCATCTGTACTTGTGTGCGAGCTTCCTTTACAGATGACCTTATAAAACTCAAAATTTATCACCCATTCTAAAACATCCATTCAAAAGATCGAGTCAAATACACAACAAAGAGGACTAACACTTGAATCACAAGAACATAAAGGTAAATAACGAGGGCGATTGTTTTGAAGATATATGGTAGAAGTAGATTAGTGATGTCCACTGTTGGATAATTTATCACTCATGGATTGCCCTTGGTGTACATTCTCAGTCATTCAGTACGATGCAAAGAAACTGGACATTTTCTCTGGTCTCTTGAAGACATTTCATCTCACATCCAACAGGTTTCTTATTTCTGAACATAAGAGCCCTACTCATGACCTTATCTGCACTGTTAGGGTAATTGTTCTGACTACGATTCATAAGCCTGAAAAAGAGAAGAAGTCAAGTTTCCTTTAATTGAAGCACTTACAGCTATCACCCGTGGACAACAAAGGTACAAAAACTGTGTTGAGTCCTTTTGTGATAAATCATCTAAAGTCATATTGTTATTTTATGTTCCCAAAGGCAGTTCAACCAATCAGTCTTTAATGCCATCTATTAGGGTGCAATAAAAAATGTAACCCTCCAAGTCAAACACTCGTGAAGTCGACTCCAAAGCAATGCAATCAAACACCTAGACAAAAGGTTTTTGTTTCCAGAAATGCTCACAGATAAATAAAAATCAAACTTGTTCTCTTAATCAAAGTCTTCATTTCACTGTTCAAGCAGCTGAACTTGAATTTTCACTCTCTAGTAACGCAATGTGTTTGAGAACAATTTAATTGCCTTTTCTGCTTGCGTTGCAAGTTCGTCTGCATCAGGCATTGCAGTGGTGTCACTGTCTGAGTGTTGTGTTGATCAATAGCATGGAGCTGGTGTGCTCTAAGTTAAACATATTAAGACTGATGGCTGCTATAGGAAAGGTCTGCAGAAAATGGGTGTGGCAGCAAAGGGAAACTAATACTTACTCAAAAAAATGCTTCATATGTTCTAAGGGAAAGTTTACTTTGCTCCAAATGCTGCTGTTCCTAAAAGGATTTTGTACAGAAACATCAAGTCTAGTCACATGAAGTGTGTTTATTACTTGATGTTGCCCTATATGTGGTCATCTATCACCTGAAGAATATTTCTAGAATTAAAGCGCTGATGCAGTAGACGGTTTACTGCAACAGTCACCAAAATGTAAAAGTACAATGACATCAAACGTCTCTGATGGCTCTTTTTTGACATGTCCAAAAAGTCTGTTTATGCAGTCTTATGAAGGAGGTATTAACGCAAGACGCTGATACATATATATGCAAAATACCTTCATATTACTACATATTGGGATTCTTCACCTATGTCTTTGTGAGGCATAGTGGATGGGTTACTAGTTCACAAAACAGAGACACCAAACAATACTCATTTTCACTCGTATCTAATACAGAATTCCTTTCAAATAAATTCTAGTACATATTTAAATCAAGATCATCAGGCTGTGATGCAACCTTGCAGACCACAAGAGAAAACATACAGCCCAACTCCTGCACAATTTATTTCAGTCTCCTACACTGACTTAGACATGAAACGCTTACTTAAATTATGCATTATTAGAAAATCTCCTCTCATGCTTTTAATCAATTAATCAAAATCTTTTAGAACCAAATTACGCTGGTTGCTGATGCCTAGTGCTGCCTTTTTGAATCAGACATGATGTGATTAAACAAAATGTCAGTGTTTAATGCTCTTGGGAAGGCATGCGTAGGTGGAACCAACACATCCATTTTAAATATTGTACATGCATAGATATTACGGAAAACATTGTGACCATAAACTATTTGATGTCTAAGTAAAATATAGGCTTTTCAACATAGTATCCATTACTGTCATAACAAACATTGCGAGACTGGCTGCCAAATGCTGAACAAACACTTAATCAGTGTAATTATGCAGTGTAAACACAGAGGTAGCTCTTCGTCTTGCATTATCAATTTGCAGGATGCTGAGGTAGGCAGATGTAATGGCATGCTGCACAATAACATGATGGAGAGGCACATTTCTCAATGTCTGCTTTGTTTTTTTCCTCGGGCCCTCCTCACCCAGCCCATCGACCTCAGAGACAAAGCCAGGGCCTCCTCGGCTCCTCGTCCTGCCTACCACACCCCTCATTCCAGCACCGCCATCAGCTTCCTCCGTGTTACACTACTATCCATCGTTCCGCCGGCCCCTGCTCCGCCCATTACAACCCCCCACCTTAATGCTCCCACCATTCACAGTGGACCTAAATCTCACACTTAGCGTCCTCCACTCACTTCAGCATGCAGACCCTAATTAAAGGGAGAGCCATTAAAGCTCAACAGATGCTGAAAATTAAGGGATTATTCAAATGATTTCCAGTCACGGCTTTGTAAGATTAGGGACACGCACGGGAGAAAGAAGAGCGGATAACAGCAAGAGGGAGCAAGGAGGGAGGAAATAGATGAGAAATAAGAACTAAAATAACAGACAACGGTGACAAAAAAGAAAAACAGGGTTAAAAATTACATAAGTGTTTCTTCCTGCCAACTCTTTTGATATGGCTTCTAATGAAAACCATGTTTAATAAGTGTTTGAATATGCAAAGACTCAAGTAATTATTAGAGGATTTGATATGTGAGAACAACAGAAAGAAATGCATAAAAAGCCATTTCTTTGTATTTGTTCAGGACCCACTGGTTGTAAAACTCATTAAAATTTTCAAACTTTTCCTCATTACAGTCGGTGATGGCTTCAATAAGCTCAGAAATCTCCTCAGCTTTCCAAACATGGGCTCAGTGTGATCCTCGCACAGCCCATCACATGATCTTGTTTACCTTCAAATGCAGCTGTCTCTCTTTTCAACATGAAATTTGCATGGTCCCTGTCATTAACCGATGGGAGTCGTGCATGCTCAGAGTGCGAGTAGCACTGGAACTTTGCTCTCTCCCCTTCTTGCCCTGCACAAACATACAAAACCTAGATGTGCTATTTAGTTTTCAGTAGATGTGAGTAATAACAATTCTTCAGCAATATATTTTGAGCATAATGCTTAAGCATTATGAGGACAAAAACGTGCACATAAACACTTAATTATAGTCTTGTGAAATAAGACGATTTGGAATATCATAGCCTATTTATAAATAATTAAAAAATACATAAATGTACTTTTTTGTGATATGAAAACCAACTGCATCTCTTTGTTATAAATGTAACATCTTTGCAATGAAATTCCCTGTAAAAGAGGCCAAATATTTGACAATGACTATATTGTGTTTTTCATATGGACATAATTTTCAGAAGCATTTGGAGGAAATATTCCACTGAGATGATGGGATACTAATGAGAGCAGATGTCTTCAGAGTCTTGCCAAGTTTGTATCAAAGCTGGAAGACAAAAAGAAGTCAATGTGCTTGCTATGGGCTGCTGGTGGTTCCAAATGTTTTTGATGGTAATGTTCCCAAATATCAGCAAAATTTATGACCCGTCACACTTTTCATTTCATTTGCTAGCAGTAGCAATATGAAAAAGATTAATATATAATATAAAAACATGAATAAAATGTAAAATTTATTATTACTCTCTGACATTCAATATGACTAAAGTTTTCCCTTTTTAGGTCAGTTTATCACTAAAATTGTCACTATGTGCACAATGCCAGAATAATGACAGAAAATATCCTTAGAGGTTTTTTGAAAAGGTCACTTCTCCTCAGAAACAGGAAAAGTGAAAACAAAAACTCACAAAAAGGGAGGATTTGGGGAAAGAGACCCTTCAGTGAATGAGAGTATTCTCCCATTACAGGAGCTTCAAACCCTCTACTTGAAAGAATTCGATCTCCTCTTAACTCAGCCCCTTCCTTAATTTGTTCCTCTTCCAGATTACCATCTTAATAAGGACATTGAATGTGGGATAGCTCCAGAGGGATAAAGTCCTATGAAGTCCCTTGAAAGTTTCCCACTGACCTCAGCCTGAGCATTTTCTTAAAGGCACAGATTTTGGGGGGTTTTAATATACTTTTACAAACTATGCATACAGTGTTCCAGCTCCCCACATCCCGATATAATTGATTTACAGAACGGTCACACTGTTGAGTTTCCTACGTAGCTGTTTTAAGCCAAACTTGTTTTTTTTGTTTGTTTGTTTTTCCAACAGGATTCTTGATTAAGCTTAGAAAATGGTAATATTTATTACTAACAGGGAAAGGCCAAACAAAACAAAAAAAAAACACAATTTAAAAGCTGGAAATTCTTTCATCATTGTGAACCAGACTTTACTGTAACTCGTCTCGTGTTTTTTTTTTATTATTATTTTTATGTATTGATCTTTACAGAACATCAATAAATATACTGAAGCTCAGAACTGAGCTTCTTTTTACTGAACCAATATGAGAAAAGTTCTAATGCAGTTCACAATGTTAAATATAAGGACTTTTCAAAGAGAATTTGAAAGTTTTTCTCTGCACCTACTTGTGGGAATTATCAAAATGTTTTTAAACAGAGTAAATCTTTTAATTGCATAGCACCATGGCCACTTCTAAAATATAATATTGCTCCAAGAACAGCTCTGATCTGTTGAGGCATGGTCACTAGACACCTGATGGTGAGCTGTGTTTGCAGTGATTATGTCAGCCTTGCAAGTTGTGAGCAGGGACTTCTATGGAGCTGGATTGTTTGCACTGTTTATCCCATAGTTGCGTGATTGGATTAAGATCTGAAGAATTTTCAGGGGAAGTCAACACTTCAAAGTTTTTGTGTTCTTCGAACCTTTCTTGAGCCATTTTTGTCTTGTAGCTGGGTGCACGGCCTTCATTCTTAGCTTAGGATTTGCAGGGGAATCTCACTTGATTCAGGCACATTTTCAGGCACAGATAATAAAAGGAAGAAGGAAAACTGGATAAATGTAGAGCAGAAGCTATTCTTAGTGGGTCAGGTTTTGGTTCTCTAAAGGCTGATGATTTCCCACCTTTTTTCTTTAACTTCCCTGACAGCTGAGAATAAATGTTTTAAGTTAATGAAATTCATTTCTCTTGAGCATTTCAGGGAGCAGCAAGCTATTGTTAAGTGTGCTCAAATTCTTAAGCCGTGGAGGAATAAATTCACATTCCCTTTCTCATAAATGCATTCGAGCTCACACTGAACAATGCTTATGATGATGGCATCCTTTTTTGTCAGTTCTGGAAATATGCTCTGAAAACCATTATTCTCCAGGCACTTATTGCCAAAGGTAATGTACCTTAAAAAGCTGCAGACACTTTTCCTTCCCTCAACTTATTGTCGCAGGAAAGGAGGCTTCTCAATGCCAATTCTCTATTTGCCCAGAGGCCACAAATCTAATTACTATCACCAATACATATGCATTCAATAATCTCCTTTAGAATTCAAATGAGATCCCTCTTCCATCATCTACCACTGTGCGAGAGCTCACGCTCGCAAGAATTATATCGGCTAGTTTAACGTATTCTCACTGCGGTAAATTAAAACATACACCGTTCAATCCTTGCCGTTGGTTTGTGTTTAGAAGTTTGCGATATTTTAAGACATTTAGGTTCAATAACATTTATATTCAAATGGAAATGCCATTAAACTCCTCTTTAGACAGTCTACGCCCCCTGTTTTGTGAGGCCAGAAATGAGTGAGGCCCTCAGACAGACATGGCACTGAATAACAACCTGGATGGACATTTGGCATCACAATTCTCCTCAGCCTGACACTCATTACTTCCCCCTCATTAGAGGACAACTGTTGGTTAGGGAGGCCACTTTGAGGAGAGTGTGATGGATTGCTGCTGAGAAGCCTTTTTTAAAAATTCCCATCACTGTTTCTTGATCAGAGATCGCTTGTGGAGAGAATACGAGTTCCGAGGAATTAATATACCATGTTTTGTGAAAGTGTTTTTTTGGGGGGGGGTTTTCCTGGGAGTGCAACATGCAGTGTTATCTGTCCATCTGACCGTGACTTTGAGGGGGGTTGGTCTGATCCCAGGGGTAGATGGATGACCCTGCATCTGGCACTCCCACAGGAAATCTAAAAGAAGCAGGGCGGAACCAGCCCATGCGCTCCACTGCGTCTCACAGCGCCCTTTAAAACAGGGAACCCCCAAACGACTGGAGCAACTGTGTAAATCTCACGCCTTCGTCGCCCCCCGACCAACAGGCACAACAACAGAAGCCCAAAGAAGAGGCAGGTCTGCCGGACCTAGGTGTAGCTCCAGCTTCACATTTATCTCTCTCACTGCCTGGGTTGATTTACAAATCCTCACATCACAGCTTCCAAGAACGTGGGCCCGTCAACAACCGGCACAAACAAATCTATCATGAGAGTTGCAACAGGGATCCAAACTCCAAAGCTGTCTGTTTATCACAAATCTATATCCTTTTGGGTTGCTGATGTGAGCAGTATTTTTTTGCAGTAAACATCACATGCAGTTTTTGTGAGAAGTCTAGTTTGAGTTAAAACAAGATGCAATAATTAAGTCTTTTAAAAGAATAAAATCTGAAAGATTTTAAATTCCAAGCTCTAAATAAAACTATAGAACAATTAGTCAAAAAAGACTTGCTTATCACAATTGTTTTTGCTTGTTTTGAGTACTAAAATTATAGCAGGGGATGAATACAGGTTAGCGTACTTCTTAATATCCCTGAAAAAGTTATACTTTAAAGTAACACCTCAATTTCAACAAGTAGCTTTTGTCTGGGAGTAATATTAACGTTTTGGAGCAGCCCAGTCATAGTCTCAACTTGAATTTGATAGAGTCTGTGGAGGGAATTAAGATGAGGGTGATGGAAACTAGGCCCTCCAATCTCAGAGACCTGAAGGTCACTATAGAATTGCCCTTAGGTGCGAGGGAGTGGGTCCATTGTTTTATATTTTAGTATTAACTCGTGACTGTCTAGTGACCTGCAGGGTGACCTGACCTCTCACCTCCTGACTGCTGTAGATTGGCAGCAGCACCTTTGAACCCAACAAGAATAAAGTGGATATAGAAAATGTATGTTTTTGGATCTTTTTTCTCAATGTATCCTGCCTAGAATGATAAGCAGACTTGCTTTTGGTTTTTTTTATCATTGATTCTCTAACATATCTATTTTGCAAGGACCCTAAGGTTGTCCTTCAATCTTACCTTTGCGTCAGGTAAGATTGAAGAGTAGAAATATTGGGGTAAAGTCAGTAAAACAATGATATGCAACGTCACTATAACATTATTAACCTTTGAACAAGGTCCAATATATTAACTTATTGCAGTGGTTCTCAAACTTTATATTCAAAGACCCATATCTACTTCTCTAGATAACATTAGCTCTGGAAAACTAAAGGAAATATCTTCTATTTAATTTACTTACAACCTACAAAATAAACAGTACTTTACGCCTACAACTGTTTGTCTTTCACCCCAGCTGTTCTTATTTCATTGCACGGTCTCTAATAGTTTTGTGTACTACAGTATATAAGCCTCCCAGTAATAATTATGGTCATAATGCTTTTTTTGTTTAAACAGCCACTTATATTCTTCCCCCTCCCCCATGCATTAATTTTGATTTAGAAATCTGAAACAATATTCAAAGTACACTTCACCTGAAGCACTTGCTGATTTATCATTTATATCTAATAAACTTCTTGTTTCGGCACACACAGCTGAAGAGTCCTTGGTTGAAAACAAACCTCGCCTAAGGCAGGAGTTTGCAGAAACAGCAGGCTGTTGTTAGCTCCTCTTCTCCATGGTTTGATATAACTTGTTGATAATTCAGTTTATGACATTTTTCTTTGAAGTTCCAACTGTATGCAAACAAAACTTACTTTCTCCTGATAAATACATGAAGCTCCTTGCTTTGAACATTCTAAATATTAACGTGTTTTAGCAGTGGGAGAACTAGAAGCTTATATTATTTAAACTCTATTACATCTAAACATTTTGTTCTGCATAAGAGACATCAATGCAAAAGAAAACAACAAAAATGCATTTCAATAAATGTATTTAGAAACAGAAGTTCATCCAGCTTATCCCCAGATCTCAAACATTAAAATTGTGTCCCACTCCACTTAAAAAGTCTCATTCAACATGTAGATCAAAATTTTACACATTTCAATCTCTAGATAGACTTGTTGTTTGGTCCGGATAAGAGAGTTGAGACCTGCGATCACATTTTCTGTGATAGACACAAAACTGTCAGTTTTTCTTTTTATCAGCTCAATAATCATTTACAATCATTTTTGTGATTATCAATCACAAAAATGAATAAGAAATGCTTAACATGCACAGATGTAGTATCCATATCACAAGCATGCATCAGAAACCAGATCCAGAACCACTTGAAAGATGGCGATGCACAGAAATAGAATTAAAGTGGTCTAAGGCTTCAAACACCATATGGCAAAGGAGAATGACAATGGTGATGGAGCAACACAGTGTGCCGGGGTTATCCATTAAAGACCTCTAAGTCGAACATTTGTGTGCACAAGCCACTGAAAGGGAGCGGCTCAGTCATTTCTGAGAAATTATCCTTGTTACTTGGACACGGGACCTGTGACACACACTCACTTCAACTGAAACTCTTATTCACTCATGATTGCTTATGTAAAGAAAGGGTGAACGGGCATGCTATCACTTAGTCACATGTACAGAAATTAGTCTCTCTCTCTGTGTTTCTACTACACACACACACACACACACACACACACACACACACACACACACACACAGAGACCCTCTCAGCCGTCCCTGCGCCATCATCCCAACTGACAGCAGTAATGAGTTTCTTCTCTACGTAAGCCAACTGGCACCCACTCAGGGGAATTTTTCAGGCTGAACTGTGGCCATTAATCACAATCTCGACCAACACGGTGCCATAACGTGTGTGGCAAACAGAGATGTGTTCGAAGGTTGATGGGGGGGCACAAATGTATAAGCGGCAAAGGAGGAGCTGCTGATTGTGTTGAAGACAGAGAGAATGACTGATTACGAAGGTGAAGGAGGAAATATTACAATTTTCATGTTGGGAAACGTTTGTCTTTAAATTAATGAACATCAGCTCAACTATTTGGGGAAATAATATTCTGTAGCATCAGTTATAATTAATAGGCTAAACATATTACTAGGGACAATTGCATGTAAAAAACAAGAAAAATGTGCGCAGAAGATGGAAACGTATTAGAAAATGTTATGGAAGATACTGGGAAGGCAATAAAACATACACAAAATAATTTAAGGGAAACTGCAAATGGCCTCAGCCCATCAAAAACATGTAGCATTTAACATAATAACCATGAGAACAGCTGCCCTTAATGTATAGCAAATTGCCACCAGTTCATTTTGCGATATGAGGATGTCACCAGCACATCCCCTTATCGCAGCAGCTGGAAATTCAGAGTTTCCAATCCATTCCTTACATTTTTGTTATCGTTTTTAGCTTCCCTTTTTGCCTCCACCGAGATTGTCAGTGGACAGTGATATTCGAGGATCACCCAGCCTCCAGCTTGCCTCCAAACCCGCTAATCCTGCCGAATTCATGGTAATATCCAATCAGTAACCTCCCTATCTTCTTTTGTCCATGCACACTTATGGGTCTCCAGCCACTCCCACAGCACGGAGCTGAGCTCTCACCGAAACACGGGGAAAAAAAAGAACCTTAACTCAGGCAGCCAAGAGAGAGGAGGCAGGAGCAGGTCATTATCATTCAATGTTACCAGACTTCGGGTAAGACATGATAGACCTTTGTCTTTTCTGCCAACTATACAATCAAGATATGTTTATGAGCTTATTCGTTCCATTAGATAATGAGACACGTTTTTGCAGGAATTGCATAAACAAAGAAAAGCCCTGGATTTGCTTTTTGTTGTGACAAATCCAAGGCTAGAGCATGGGAACATTAAAATAAATGTGATTTTGGTCGTCATGACAGTTTCCTATGCATAAACAGTCCAAAGATTGTCCAAAAATATAAAAATGTGATAAGAAAAATAATTAAATCCTTTTTATGAATATCAATTACTATATTTGTTCATTTGAAGTTTGAACAGATGTATATTTCACAATTGATTGAAGTTCATATTTGTTGAATTATCAATGTAATTAGGATGTAACTTGCTTTTTAAAAGTCCTTACATGTTAAATAAAAACACACCTTGAAAAAGAGGTTGAGAATAGTTTAAAAACTTCCTGCTTGGCAGATGTTGACATATTCATATGAATAGCAGGCATTTTATACCATTAATTTCCATGAATAGAAATGGCTCAAAATAGTGAAAATTAAAGGCTATATATCCTTTTTGTAAAATCAAGTAAGATGCTTAATTTTACACACATTAAATCCTGCTTTTAGCATGCACCAGATGTGCCGTCATGGGTAGACCATGCACCACAGTAGTAAAAAGTAAATAAGATGACGCTGCCTAATCAGTTATCTGATCAGATAATCAGTTATCTGATTAGGCAATTTAGTAAAGGGCTGTTTCACTACTTTCAATCAGTTTAATTTCAAAATCTTATGAAAACTGCAAGTCGTCAAACATGGACTGAAGTGCTTTCCAAGCATTCTTTCAGAAATTGTTTGTATTTGTGCAACCTCTCATTCTACACGCAAAGGACAAGAGGTATAAAACTAAACTTTCACATCATCACAAACACACAACCCCAGAGTGAAACAAGCTGATGGCAGCATTATGCTGTGGGAATGTTTTTCTCACAGAAGTGAATCAGAGTCGATGCAAACGGAATCATTAATTTAGAGAAGTGATCCACAATCACAGGTGAATCAAACTGCTTACTTTAATTTTATGGGTTTTCTTGTTTGTTTTTTATTTTAATTAACCTGAATTGTGTGAATATTTCAAAATAACCAACTAGAAAATAGTAATATATCTGTAATGTGGTAACAAAAAAGGATGTATGGGATATAAAGTGATGCCCACTAATGTGAAAACACATTGGCAACCTGTAGCTCCAACTCTCCAACCTTCGGGTTCATCTGCTCGGTCTCCTCTCACGGTGGATGGGAGGGGCGCTACCATAAACTGTCAGACATAAGCACATATCACTGGCTCGTCAAGCCCAGCATCAACCAGCTAACCCTCTAAAGCTGTCTCCCCACTCACAAATAATGCCCGTGCTGGAAAATGGAGAGGGCTATTACACTACAAGCATCATGTTTCATCTTTTCACGCTACGGCAATGAAGCGGTCTACCTTACGACTCACTAACGCATGACATAAAACTACTTCTGAAAAGAAAAAAAAATAGAGACAGATTCATAAAAATGATTAAAGGCACTGGCTGGAAAGGTGATACAAATTTCCGACCTGCAAAGGAAAAATAAACATCTCATCTTTTGATGCTCACTGAAGGAGAACTATTTGAAATATGTCTGCAGATGGAGCCTGAGATTGCTCCTCTAGTTGTGGATGAATTTAAATGCTTTTAGTTAGGATTTCACAGAGAAATAAAGACATCTGCCACATATCCAATGTGCAGACTCAGCACACACTGTGCAGTTGCTTTTTTACAAGCTGCTAGCAGTCGGTCAGCGTATGTACAGCCACTGAGCACATGTCCTTGTCGGAGTTTTTGTACAATCTTAAGTATTTATAATGCACACAGAGATGAATTACAACTCTGGGGTCTGGAGAGCAGCATTCTGGCATTTTCACACGGCAGAAGCAGACTCCTTGGAGCTAAGAGGGTACATCCACTCTTTGCATCCTTGTTCTTGTCAAACGCTGACCCTGAAAGCAAAGCTGTCGGGGTGAGGAGGTCATGCTGCAGTATTGAGATGGAATGTTACTCCATGGCTCAAGGTCCACGCTCCAGAGCTGGAGAGACCTGGAGATCATTTGAGAAGCCAACATTTTCTGTCTCGATATTTAACATCCTATCTTTCTGTACAGTTAGTTTTTAATCCCTGATTAATGCTGATGTGGTTTATGACTGTTTGCTATTTTCAAATTGGCCTGTACTTATTACGCCATCAGGAAAACATTTAATTGAAATACTATTTTAGAATATTGTGATGTAATCATATTTTCCTATGTCCTTTCTTCCTTCTGATTCACAAAAACCCCATCATTGTTTAATAGCTTTAGCCTCGCAGCTGCTAAAATTATCTTGATCGTTGGCAGTGAAGGCCCATCCATCAAGCCAAACATATTATTGGGATGTAAAATTTTCATGTAAGGCATTCAAAGTGTTTGTTTAAAATGTCCGCCTTCACCTTTTTGCCATTGTTCTACATTTGTTAGCATTTGCACAAAGTAAGAGTGAAAAGATTTTCATTATGATTCAATAAGCTTCAACTGTCCTCATTATGTTCCCATTTTTGCGAAACAACATTCCCCCTGGATCACTGTGTTCTTTTCAAAGAGGTAAAACACACTTCTTCTCTACCATATGAATTATAAAACAAAAAACACAACAAAGTGGATTGAAATTCAGGCCTCTGGGGCCCTGTATTTCTCCAGTCTTCCTGACTCTTAGAAGTAGCAGAGTTACAGACAGCATACAGGTTGTCAGGGAGAAACTGGCCATCCTCAATACCTTTCATCCTGTGCCATGCAGCAGTAACCTCCCCTAATTGGCTCCTGTGGAATTTATTTCATCCCCAGTGACCGACTCCAAACATGCAGCAGCCTGACAGGCTTTTGACCCCAAACACTTCAAGATTTTGGTGACAACTATGGAGGGAATAAAGGAGAGTATAGACTTTGGATTTCACAGAGTTCATGTTCTTAAGACAGATCTCCAATTTTGCCATCAGACTATAAGGTCACTAACAACTCACACATACAATAACTAATTATTTTCTAACATTAACGCTTCTATAAAATTCAAAAGTGATTTTAAAAATACTTACGTTGCTTATAAAAAAACAGTAGAAATTGAGGTATTCCTGCTTGAGCAGAAGCAATACTTTTTAGGTCTGCAGTCAGAGCAGGAGTAAAGAGATGATGTGTGCAGTCACTAATTCCTGTCACTGTGGATCAAATCACTGCATTTTTCCAGAACATAATCACTCTAATTGTGAGAAGCAAGAAGATTTTTAGCGTTGCATTTTTGGCACTCGCAAAGAATGACTGGAAAGGTAAAATATTTTGCCGTTGTGGAAGAACAGTAAAGCCAGAAGCAAATGTGCTCACCTTTTGAATTACTTTTAGAGTTTGGACAATGTGCTTATGTTTCTCTTGTCCCTTTCAATGGATTGCTGTGTTGTTTATTTAGGAGACATGGGGGCTGGAGCTGTGATGCAGCAGCAGGTTTGGGCCACTTTGTTTCACAGCCAAAGCCAAGGTCACTGCCACTGCCCTGGGGCCAACACACGGGGGGGTGGGTCTCCTCTGGGATAGAGGAGGAGGTGCACCATTGGAGGAGGGGAAGAATAATGTTAGAAGACGCAAAAGAAGCGGGCTATTCTGCACTAGTGCACACAAAAAGGTCAAAGTTTCCCAGATAACCCCCAACCCCCACCACCAACCACCCAGCCCCCAGGGGGACCTCTGACCTCTCTGTGAAACAAAGGAGGGGGTCTGTGTGAGAGCTGGGGTGCGAAGGGAGACACACCCACCCAGAGTCAGCAGTGACAAAAGGGGCCTCAGCCGCTGCTAGCTGAGTCAGCCAGGACAACAAATGCTGAGGCCACCGCCACAAAGCAGAACCACCACAGGCTGAACACGCAGCCCCTGCCCGTTCCCAGCCACTTCACCACCCCAAGCTGCACAATGAGAGCTGCGCTGAGGCGAGAGGTACCCCCAAAACACACAAACACGCATGCAGCTGAGTGGGGGAAGAGATGGCAGAGGCCCAAAGCTGCTGCCTGCCCATCACTGTGTAGCCTTTTGTCTCAGTCTCTTTTGCTTATTGGCAGAAAGATTTCCTGATCCCCGTTTAAATATCATGAAGAACTGGACTGAGAGACCCTGTGGCATGTGTTTGTGTGTGCATATGACTGTGTTTGGAAAAAACATCTACCAGTGGCTTCACCTTTCTGCCCCTTTTCACGTTTTCACACATACAAAACAAAATTTACACCAACGAGCGGACAGGAAGAGGGAGTTTTTGGGCTTTTATTGGTGGACGCCGCAAACCCTGTAAAGTGTTTTAACTGCGCAGTCTGGCCATAAAGCCTCTGTTAAGTGTAGTGAAGCGCGGTGACGGGGCAGAGGTAAGAGCCAGCCGAGTCAAGCCTGCAGTCACTGGAACACCAACATACACACCGAGGACAAAAGACCACAACTATTGCTTGTTTCGTTAGCTGAAAGGTCTAATGATGAAAGGCATGTTGGTTTGTTTAACTTGAACCTAAACTTCACATTAGCACAGTGTGTGTTGGTTCAAATCTGAGGATGTAGTTTTAATGAGGAAAGGCAAAGGAAAAAAAAAGACTCATTTGGACTCGAGTCTGCCTCGGCTAACCTTTGGTCCGGACTCTGCTCCGTCTCCTTTCACCTCTCACCTCTATTACTCTGGAATTCCTCCCTTGAGCCCTAAAAGGAGGCAGAAGGAATTTTTGGCCCCCTATTCATTTGTTTGTTTGAGGATTGCTAGGGTGGTCTGGAGACCAACAGAGACCTTAACAACAGATTCACACACAACCAGCAGAAAAGCACAAAAAACTGAATGCTAAGTTAACAGAGGGCTGATCTTGATTTTTTTACAACTCAATATTTGGCTTACATAATTGTTTTATTTTATTTAACTTCCAAGGACACAGAAACTATATGCAATAAACTTTTGCAATATCCAAACTTTAAAACTGTGTATGTTGTTTTTTTTTTGTTTTTTTTTTAACTTTATTTAGCTGGGGAAAAAACTGATGAGATTCAAAATCAGTGTCCAGGTTTGGACAAACAAGTGCTAGGAACAGAGGTGTTTACACAAATACCCAAGATAACTCCACTTAGACATTTTATGAGACCAACAAGAAAGTCACTTGATTGTTATTCTTGTTCATTCAAAAATTAAGACTGCTTTGGATAGTAAAAAGCGATTATAGGTAAACCGTGTTGATGATCTGCTGCATTCTAGATACATTTTAGAAAAGCAGCTGCTAAAAAAGTGCTCACAGTTGGGGAAAAAAGAAGACAGGTCAAAGTTTGTGAATGTCAGCAGTCTGCATATCAAGCACTGACTGATTTTTTTTCCTCTCGCACAAAATCCATTTCAGGTTTCCCTTTGGAAAGATCAACCTGAGTTTACAAATACTATTTGTCATTATACAGCCTAGAGAATACACTCATATATGGAAACAATGTATAGCAATTAATGCATAATGCATGCATTAAAAAAGTTAAATGTTTACATCACTCTTTTTTTCCATCTACCTCCTCAATAGCTCTATTCACTATTTAAGGCTATTTACACAAGGGTATATTTTAGAGCACAATACCCATTCTGCTCCACACAGCAGCTCAACTGTCTCACTTTGAAGGCGGTAACAGAGTACTGGAATATATTTCTTCTGTGAGGAGGGGAAGTCTTGTTGGCACTCTTTCAGCAAATAAGCAACCCATGTGTAACTGTTTCGTTGATTATGCTGATGATTTATGGGAAATAAGTTGACTGGAATTCATGCAAATCAATTCAAGCCAGAACAAATCCCTTTTTATTATCCAATATGCAGCAATATTACTTTTCTAATAAAACATCATTAGTGAGGAATGCTTTTCATTTTAATATTTGATTAGCAATTAACTGCATAAAGTGACTGAAATTGTAATTAGCTTTGAAAATCTCTGAAGCCCTGCTTTAAATTTCATCCTATTCTACTCTGCCACATGAAGACATATGGCAGTCTAAGACAATAAGACTGCAGTCTGCGATCCCTTGGTGATTTTCCACAGCTCCAAGGTCAATGATGTGTCATCCTCAAGAATAATTGAGATTCACAGGGCTCCTTTCCCACAGGAGAGTTAGACAACTTTGAGCATTCGTCAATGAAAATATCAAGAACTGTCATGAAGGGTTCAGAGCAGCAGTTTACTCAGCTTCTTGACAATGAAATAACCCCCAGAGGACAAAATGTATCCTTACAGAAAATAGGATTTCCATTGCTCTAAACTTGACACCATTCAAAACCGTAGTCTTTAAATCAGAAAGTTTCGCCTAAAAATAAGTTGTTTATCGAGGATGCAATGAAATAACTGCTTGGTATCAACCTCATTTTCTGGAACATGGCTCAGTATTGCTATGGTAGAGACACAAAAACCTGGGTGGGTAGTTAGCTAAGTGCAGCAATGGAGGATTTTTCAGTCTTTTACCCCGTCTATCTACTTGTCCACCCAACCACCAATCAACCCATCCATTGCCTTTCGGTTTTTTGCGAGGCAACAAGTCCAGGACACAAGTCAAAACTTCCTCTATAAAGGTAGCCCTGTTTTCTTTTGTCATAATCCATCTCATTCTCATAGGTGAAAGTTGGAGGATACATAGAATGGCTTATTGAGAGCTTTGTCACTTATCTTAGCAATTCCTTCACTGGATCAATGTCTACATTACTACAGACAAAGTGTCATATGTCCTATCCTTGTCACACTCCATCCTCCTATCACTTAAAACCAAGACAAAAAGATACTGAAAAACAAAATGAAGGGTAGTGGAAAAACTGAAATCATTCAATTTAAATGAGCTGCAGAGTAGAAAGCAGAGTCAATGCTGGATATAAAGGATTAAACTTAAATATAGAAAGGACTTGCTACAAGCAAATAAGTGACCATCCCAAAATCATATTTTCACTACCTCTCAATTTACCTGCAATCTATTCTACAACACACCAATGATTAACAAAAAAAAACAACAAAAAAAACAAACAAACAATTGAGTAGGTCAAGATCCTGTGTGTCATTATTATCAGTCATCCATACATTAGTTTGGGGTGGACTGCTGTAGACGGCACCTTCATTTACCAAATTTTCTTTTGTGGCATTTCACAAAAAGCATTAAAACATCTTTTTGCATTCTGTGGCAGCATTTTGTGACTTCTTCTACAAAAGAGCTTTCATGCTCTGCCTCCTTGGTACAAAACAAAAATTATCCATTAAAGAAAAAGCCTTTTTGAATCCATCTGAGTCACAGACAGACAAATGGAGCACTGACTTCATCATGGCGGACCATTGTGAGTCAAAATCAGCACGCATACCAGACCTATGCGAGGTACAGGGGAACCATAAACTGTGTCCATGAGTACTGAGATCCTGTGATGCTTACAGGACAGGAATACCAATGAGAGGAAAGATGAGAGAAAGGAAAATGAAACAAGGATGGTATTTTTAACTGTGTAGAAAACACTGAAACACTTCTGCTTAAAAAAAAACAAAAACAAAATATAGTGGGTATTACTTCATGCATGCCTGAGCATAATCGAAACCATGTGAGAATAAAGAAGAAAAACACATTACATTCAAGTAAACATCCATCCATTTTAAAATGTTATTACTGTATTTGGTTAATTATACGACAGGAGAGACAATTTGCTTCTTTGTGAGCAACGAGGGTATAAAACAAGGGGTTGAGGGATATTAGACTGAGGGTAGACTTCAACAGGCTGGGAGAAAAAGAAAGATAAAAGGAGATGGCAGGGATGTTGCTCCAGTAATCTTCGAGGCAGGACACTGAGAAAGCGGTCAGAGAGAGATAGATGGAGCTCACCACAAAACAAGTCCTGCCATGTAATCTGACATCAGTGCCACACAAATCACTTTCACTTTCAACTCATGATAAACCATCCACAGAGCTTTAAGAAGTCAGATGCGACATCTTTGAGTGCTACCAGGCCTGGAAGCACCCTATATTAAAAGGTACACCTTTAGGGGGCTTAATCGACTCAAATACGATACTTATTAGTCACTTATTTCAATCTCCATGGCTCGCAGGGTCTTTATTTAACCCATAAAAGCCACATTGGTAAAACCACCTTTCTTATCTCAATGCAGTTTATCTAATTAAAAAATTCTAACACTATGTGTTCTGTAAAATCTCTACAAAAAAATAAGACATCTAGCTAAGTGATGCTTTTCTACTGCTACGACAAGCTGTCATGATGCGTTGCCTGGTGACGCAGTTTTGGCTATGGGGGAGGGAGGGACATCGGCTGGGTCCACTGTAAGGGCCTTGTCATTCATGTGAATGATAAAGAGCTTCCCTAACCAGAGCAAAGGAGGAAGTAATAGAGGAAGTGAGGAAGACGGGTAGAGACACACGGCAAGAGGAAACCACCATAAAAGAGATAACCTTTGGGTGAAAAAAAAAAAAAGAGTTTCTCAGACCGACTACTGATTTATATGGGCAGCAGGGAGTCTGTCCAACACCAGCCACCAACAGCGAACCTCCACAAATGGTTGTCAAGCAAATGAAAAGTGAAATTTAAAGAGGGTGATGGTGTGAAGGGTCCGGCGGAGGCTTTATTCACTGGGTGTGCTTTATAGGGGCTTTGGTAAATTGCACCACACACCGCATCACAGTGATACAAGTCAGAGCTTTGTTCTGGGAGAAAGTAAAACACAGTAAATAGCCCTCAAAAAGACAAGACCAAATACATTAAAGCATGCTTGTCTTTCAGAAGAAACACTTGTCAAACAGATTTCTTTTTTTAATTTTAAAATCAGGAACAAGAAAAAACAAAGACACAAAGCTCATGCAACAATCTATAATAAGGACCTGCAATTTTACAATCCAGCACATTTGAGAATAATCAACTTGGTTACATAAATAAAAATTGCAACAGGTGCAAGTGTGAAACACAGAGTGAGGAGCAGTTGAGCACCGAGGGGTGAGGATAATTGTACTTTTTCTTAAGCAGAGTCAAAGGAAAAAGAGAATTAGTGAAAACTCTGCAGCAAAGTTATCTCCGCTTATTACGGATGATTTTTATAATGAAGCTCCATAAGGAATCCAGAGATAGCTATAAGAACTAAAAGCAGCATATTAAAAGCATCACAACTTTGAGACAAAAGAGTGAATTATTGGAAGACGAATATAAAATTCTAGCTTGTGCTTGATTAAACTATACATAAACAAGTTAGTCATTCTATGTTTTGACTAAAGAAAGGGTATCACAGTTCAAAATATCAGAGGCGAATAGTCAGAAATTGTGTTCCACTAATCCTCCACCAAACAATACAAGTCAAAGACAAAAACAGAAAAAAAACAGAAGCTCACTATAAAAGGAGAAATCAACATAAATTCTAAGATGTTGAATTTTTTTATTCAACATTATTACTCTATCCAGCTCTTAATTAACACCTCCAAACCATTTAATAAAAAAAAAACTTTAAACATGTACTGCAATTTCATGTTAAATTACATGACTTTAAAATCATGTCTAATTATCACACCATTCAGAGCTACTGACATAAAACTCAATCACTAGCCGAGGACATTAATGTCACATTGGGTGACTGCATCAGAAAATCTCTACTTTATCATCATGTTTTAGAAACATTTTTCAACTACTAGCAAAGTTGGTAAAAAATCAAATTTTATCATGGGAAACCCACTTTGATACCACTGGTAAGGATGCGTAAAAGACAAGTAACCTTATTTTTTCTCAGAATGAAAAAGAATTCAAACAAAAAAGTTCAAACTGTTAATTTAACAGCAATTAATCAGTATTATGAAATCGTAATTTAAAAAAAAAAAAAAAAAAAACTCCTATTCTTGATTAGTAACATTGCTGCAATGAAAGAATTTACTGCTGCAAAGAAAGATTAATTTATTTTGAGATTTTCTTCTTATACAACTGAAGCAGGGGTTAATTTTACTTTACTATAAAAAACGCATAATCATTGCCTGTAACTTGCTAACGCACAAAGCGTACAGCATGTTTTCTACAACCAATTGATCTGACTCATGTTGCCTAATATAATTTTTTCCTATTTCTTTTTTTAAAAGACTTCAAAATTCATGTCTTAAATGTTACACGTTGTTTGACAGGAACCAACCGTTGTGCTAAAGTGACTTTTCCCTCTTTGTTAGAGACATCCATGCTAACCTCTGTACCCCACAGAGCTGAAAAGCTATATTGGGCACAGTGGCACAGCAGTATTCTGTCTACACATGGTCTAGGAATCAACAGGCTTCTGTGAGCTTTCATCCATTTCTGTCTCAGAGAACACAGCCTTAACTTGGCACAGTATGGAAGACTGCATTATCGCTTTAAGCTGCTGTGGATTGTTCATCCCTAATGCCTTTCATTTCAAGTGGGATGAGAACTTCATGCTGCGATATGGTCGACAAACCAGGCGGACTGAGCGTCAGATTGTCTTACAACGATCTGATAGAAATGAGGTAAAGACGAACCATGGCAACAAACGCTTTGAACTTAATAAGGATCTTGAATATTTTCTAATAAGGACTTTGGTTGTTAGGTTGGCGAAAATGCATCTTGATGCCTCTACCAATGAGTGGGTTGCTAAGTTGCTACAGCTTATTTCACTCTTCCAAAGCAGTTTGGAGAGCCTCAGCAGGAGTTCTTGTTAATGCTTCAGTCAGAGGCTTACATTTCCAAGCAGCACCAGCATCAGAAAGTTCATATAACGCAATGATTTATATGAACAATTACACAGCTAGACATATTCAAAACATTTACATGCACAGCAGTACTCAAGTTAACTGGAACAATCTTTAAATTTACAGAAATCAGCTTTGATTTTTTTGTTTTTGTTATATATAACAATAATGGTCTACACAAACCATTTCACTTTTTTTTACTAGGAACACAGTATATCTAAAGAAAAGATTTGGATCAAAATTGAAAATGTTCAGAAACGATTGCTGCTTTCTGGAGGCGTGGACTGTGTTGAGTTTTTTAAATTTGCCTGTGACATGTAGCCTAATGTACCAGTTCGAAGCTAAGAAGCTAACCGGAAACTGCATACGCTAAAAACAACAACCATCCTCAGGTCCGAACGAGGCTGCTGTTAATGTTCATTCAGGAACTGAACGGCTTCGTTCACGTCCTCCACGTCCATTACTGAAACTAGGTCATCGTTCACAACTTCTACTTCTACTTTTTTAGCGGAACTGCACAGGAAGGCAATTGCATGGCTAGGTTAAGCGGGTAACAGGCATCTAGTTTGTTTCCACAAATGAACAAAATAAGCCACACAAAACACACACCCTCACTGACAAAGCTACTTACTGGCTGCCTGAATTCGGGCTTTGCGGCTCACCACTCGCCCAAAAGAGTTCTGGGCCATGCACTCATAGTCGCCTTCATCAGACGAGCCGTCAGGCTTGGTCTTTTGGAAGTGGACGATCAAAAGTGAGCCGTTGATGAAGGTGGTGTGATGGCGGTCCTGAGTGAGGAGCAGGCCATTGCGCCTCCACTGCGTGGTGATGGGTGGGATGCCGTCCACCTGGCAGTGGAGCATCAGCGGCTGCTCCTGAACAGCAATGATGTCGCTGGGCTCGAGCTTGAAAGAGAGTTCAGCTCCCAAAACTACACCTGAAGAGACATGCACACACAAAAACAAGTGTTATACATTTCCTTTAAGACATGTATACAAAAATTCGCAAAGAAACTGCAATAATCAAACAGCATTTTTGCAAAATATAGCCACAAACTAACAGTAAGACAACTAATATTTTTGCGTCATATAATTTCAGTTTTACGCTTATTTTTCATGCAGTGTTTTTCTGGTTTGCTAGCTAGAGTACTTTCCACTAGCATGATATCAGGATGACATGCAGTTACAATACCACTGCTGACAATGACGAAAATATCACCCATTTAAGGTCACAAAAAATCTAGACATGACAGAAGTGAAAGTTCTTCATATACCCTGAAGCTTAATGCTGCATTATTAAATAAAATTATACATAAAATATTTTTGAGATGCAAAATATTGGGTGGTGCAGTTGTTAGCAATGTTGCCTTGCATCAACAAGGTCTGGGGTTCAAATCAGAGCTGGGGTCTTTCTACATGGAGTTTGCATGTTCTCCATGTGCATGTGTGGGACTGTTAACTTAATTGCTCTTTCTAAATTGTCCTTATATGTTAGAGTGTGTGTCTATGGCTGTCGGTTCTGTGTGTGTGCATAGCGCTGAGATGGACTAATGTCCTGTCCATGGTGTACCCCTCCTTCTACCCAATGACCTCTGGAGATGAGCATTATCTCCCCGTGACAGACAAGCAGGAGTAGATAATGACTGGATAAAATATTGTCTGGCTGAGGTGGGAATGTTGCCTCCACTTGTTGCCGCCACTGAGCAACAGGGCTTTTAACCTGAGTACTGCTGTCATTTACCTTTGAAAATGTATTTTCTGAGTCAAAACAGTTTGAGATTATATTGTACCCCAAGTCTCAAGTTTATCAACAAAATGCAATACATTTTAATAGTGTTTGACAAAAGTTGACAAAATCCTATTAAAATATATTGAGAGATGTTTATTGTTCAAAATGCTCACATATATGCTTTTCTTTAAAAGTTAGAATTTGCTAGATAAATTGTGCTAAAAGCTTGATTGTGATTTTTCTTTGAAAAGCTTTATGCTATTCTCACACACACTGCCCGCATCTAATCTTTATCTCTCTGCACCATGTTCCTGAACTCTCCCATTAACTTTGAACTGCACAAACATTAAGACTGCTCGCTGCTAACACAAGGTGCCACCCTCACTGCAACTTCCCAGTCTTGTACATTTAAGTCTATAATAATATGAGGTACCCGATTGGGTGTATTTGTGGATGTAAACAGCATGGCATGACTCAGTTCTGTAAAAACGCAGCTCAGTACTCCCTCTTGGCATCATGTTTCAGCCACTGATGGACTAAGCACCATCAAGCTCTGCCCCAGGCCCTGGAATCTGGTGGGACGGGCTACAGGAGGGCAGAGGAAGGGGGGGGCAAGGCACCGGGGTCAAAATAGAGAACCTCCGGCCAGATCCACTAACATTCCAAAAGAAAAGTGCTTCCCCTCAGGAACAGGCAACCTTTTCACTGACACGCCCCTCTGTGAAAAGCACATGTAAGAAATATTGCTAAGACAGAGAGAGAAAAAAAAAAAAACTTCCCTCATGATTGCTCTGTGTCCTTCTATATGTGATCCCTTCCCTCCCTCTTTTTCCACTCAGAGAGCACGGTAAGTAAAATGGCCATGAGACTACAGAGACATCAGTGAGCAACAAGGGGGTGTTGTTAGAGAAGTATTTAACCCTTGGATGGCCTGATTCTGGCCTCAGAGGTCCAGAAAGCAAAGAAGGCTGTCAGCCAATTACAAACAGAAGCCGCACATGTGGCTAATTGTTTTACCCAAGCGATGAGGACTGTTACCGATGCAGAACACTTCCAGATAAAATGTAATTCTTAGTGTTTCTTTGATAGCAATAAAATAAAAGACCGACAGCAGATGATGTTACTGCAGCAAAGGGAAAAACAATGTTGCTGTTTAAGCATGTCATTCATTAGAAGCACATTAAAAGGCTTTTAATGATTTTGTTTTCAACTAAACTCCGAGTATATTCCATTAACGGGGAAAACGTGACTGCACTGTCTTTCCTGATGAATAAAGCATGTTGCCCAAGTGACCGACTAATGCAAATATGAGCTCAGGGTGGCTTGAAGGTCACAAACAGAACTGGGAGAAAATGTCAGAGAAAATATTACTGAGCACAACAGCTAATTATAACCCAGATCCAATGAGATAAGGAAACAATAAAAAGGTTACGGTCATCTGTGCATTATGCGCATCTAGGGATTGTGAGAAGGGGGGGAGTGCGCAGATAGAGATTTGATGCACAGCTGTAGAGATGCAAGTTTGAAGCTGTACAAATGTGGGTATTCTTGGTACATAAGGACAAATATATCAATACATACACAATATGTTTCATTAAATGCATGAATGTCAGATTACCAGACAAAAACACAAGAGAGAAAGATTGACTCAGTATGTCAATACTCCATGGTGGAGCCTACCAACTACTACTGAGAAATAAGTGTTGAGATCAGACATATAGATTTAAAGCTACACTCAGAGGAAGAAAGGCATGAATTAACAAGCATGTGAAGTTAGCACGCAGCGAGCCAAGCTGAGAGATCAAGATACTCCACAGGCTTCTGACAGGATGCAGTGTGAGGATATCTTACCACCTGATGCAAGCAACAATAAAGCTTTGAGATATTTATGCCACGTTTTGAATTTAGAGGTAAGACGTATAGAATTTTGCTCATTCAAACCTCCTTTAATTTGAAATCTCTTTTAAAGTTTGAGGGTTTTCCAAAAAAACTGAAAAGTCTCCACGTATTTATCTGTTAATGTAAAAATATGAAATGAAAGCAGCATACGGATCGGTCATTGAACTTTGAATATCTTGCTTTGTTTTTTCTATACCAGTTTGAAAAATAAACCTCCAGCAACAGCCACATTTTTATAAATTTACACTAAAACTAAATGTGGATGGAAAGGGGTTCAACAAAATTAGAAATGTATGTTCAAAACAATGCATGTTTTGTGTAGTTTTCTAATTAATATACACATTGAGACTCTGTCATTCTGTCTTTGATTGGTTCACCCATATGAGAACAAATACTACAAAGTGATTACAGCTTTTTTTTAATCAAAAACATTAGGGTTTTTTTTTGTAGGAATTTAATTTTGTAAATTTTCTTTGCGAATTTTGATCTATGAACCACTCTTAATTGCAATAAAGAAGAGACACGGAATTATTGCTGCTATTAAAATAAGAAAAATATCACCTCTACATCTTTGGACTAATGTGTGTTAAATCAGCATTTCTTTCAGCTTACTCAGTAGGACTTCTGTTTTAGGTTCAAGTTCATGAATCAAACCACAAATAACATTCAGGTTTAAAGAAGCTAATAAAATGAGCCATATAACAACTCAATTTATTTTATATGAAGTCAATCATTTCTGGCTAAAGGCCTGTGTTTATCCGTCTTTCTGCAGGGGAGCTGTACATGTTATATTGATACTTACATTCTCGCTATTGGCTCCCGCTTGATAAATAATTAATCAATACTCTGGTTTTCTTCCCATCTTAAGCCACATGCTCTTTAAATTGTCCACACTGCGGCTCTGTTATTCTGGTAGATATTCAGAGATGATTGTTCCGAAGATAATTTAATATCATAACGCAACATGGGGGTGCGGAGGAATAAAGTTAATGACCTGGAGATAAAGTAGGACAGCTGCTTCACTGTTTACTTCCCAACCATTTATGCTCTGTAGAGTCAGTTATACAACAGCAAGAAATCTAATAGTTATAAACTAAGCTGAATGCCCCACTCACAGCTTTTAGATGACTCCAATTTTCAAGCAGTTAAGGTCACTTGAGGTTACTTTAGATTTACACATGACTTTACAATAAAAAAAATTAGATAATTTTGGTTCCAAACAATACAGAAAAAAATGTATTCTTGCTGTCGTCTCCAGTTGTCCAGATTATTTTAATGCTCCTAGTATCTATTTTAATATTTCAGCTAATTCAAAGTTATCCTAGACAGTTGAACTAGGAAGACAGAGCATTTTAATATTAATACATCTGTAACTGTGTTGCCTTTTTTTTTTTTTACTCTTGGCACTATTATATATGTTTTTGCCTTTTGAAGATTTCATACAAGTTTGTACAACTACTTATTATATACTGTGGTATTTTTGTGGTGTTGTGGTTGACTTATTAATGTTCCTTTTCATGTATGTGTTTTTTTTCTGCACAGTACTTTAAGCTGCATGCATTTGTAGGAGAGCTCCTTCAGTACTAAAGAATCACTTATTTCCCACCTACAGTATATACTGGCATGCTAAATTTGCATTCATGGCACTTGAAATATATTGTCCTACTAAATAACACTTTCAAGCAGTCCTTTGACAGCAATATGACACACAGATATAGCAATGACAGTGGTGATTTGATCTGCTGTAGGCCAGATGATGGTTTCTCTGCTTTTCCTTTTTTTTAATTTTTTTATACAATTCTGTTTCATTGAATCATTTCACACACAAAAAAATGCTTTCTGGCTGATTAATGATGCTGTTATCAGTGGATTATTGAATGGCGCATTCCTAAAATGTGATTCTGATTAGGGCTACACAATATATTGAATCCCAGTCGTCATAGCTATATCAGTGTTTGCAGTATTACAAATGCAAAACACTACTCTCAGGCAGAATTGATGGACACATTCTTAGTATAGATCATTTATGTCTTGCATACAGATAACAGATTTGGACATTTGCATGGGCTCTCATTCCCCTGCTCTTAGCAGAGTCAGTCTAACACTTGAAAAATAGTCAACTAAAAGTTGCAGAAGTAAAGATTATAAATACTTGACACTTAGACTTGGAAAACATTACTAGGGAACACCTTTAGCAGGGAGAGTAATTGATACACTGAGATGTCAGAAAACAATGAAGAGTGAAGAGTAAATATCATCATTATTATCTTAATTAAACAATATTAATACAGTTAAATCTTCTGTCTAACCTTAATTTCAGGATTAACATACTTTTAGGAAGATGGAAGGAAGATGAAACAATTATGAGGTCATGAGAAGTTATTACAATAGCAATTTCTAAAACACTTCCATAAGTAAGCAGTCATTGACTGAAACTTTTCATCATGAGATCATTTTAGTGATTTTCTGCCTTTTTGTTCCGACTTTTTATCCCTAGCAGATGGAAGGGAGATAGAAATGATAATGCTTCTTTCTCCCTTATCAACACTGCTTAAAATGCCATAAAACCTCCTTTATCTCAGCCTAATCTACTCTCTGAGGCAGACGAGTACTTAAAAGAGCTTCATTTCTTCAACGCGCTGAGCAGATTGGAGCTGCATCCATCACAGAGCTGAGTGTGTGTTTCTGACAGTTTTTGTTCCCAGTCCTCTGAGCGAGCGAACATGTTATGAACCAGTAGCCTCTATGATTCCAGCGGGGCCCTTTGTGGGTCCCTGTGTGGTATGCTTTGCAAATACTCAATACACTCTCCAGCCTTTTGAATTAGGGGCCCCCACATAGAGAGAGAAAGTGACTGTCATAGTGAACAAAGGGATGGAGGAGAAAATTTGAAAGGGAGTAGAGAGACAGCCTTGACATTTAATCTGTACAAATATTCTCCCCAGCAGGCAATAACCACAGTCTTTTAATCTATTCTCTGAGCAATAACCACTGTCATTTCACCCAGCCACGGGGTGGTGTGCTCTAATGACTGACCGGTCAATAAATCCATCTACTTTTGAAGTCCCCTGATATGAAACAAAACCCTACTCAGAAATCACAACTTTGAAGTTTTAGGAGAGACAAATGTGCCATAAATGATATTTCTGGTTGCACTGATTTTGGAGAATCGGCAGCTAAAGGCACAAATAAATATAACATGGTAGCACATGTTCGAAACTCAAGCATGCATCAGTCAGTTTTCCCACCAAAACAAGGAGCTCAATACATTAATAGTCTTCTCCATTAAAATTAGCTCAAATAAATTACCCATGACAAGTTCTGCAAAATTCACAAATCAGCTAACCCCCCCCCAAAAAAAACAATCACACAAATCAGGCTTCAGCTCCGAGATTTATACGGAAATTTTCAGATTGTGTACAACCGGACAGCAGTCAAGTTCAGGGTTGCACTGCGTGCAAAACACGCTTATTACCGTTTCCAGCGTGCTTTACGCTGGTAGCAAAAGGTGATTACATCCGACCAAAAGCACCCTGTTCCGATGCGGTGTGTGTGGCTTACCGATTAAAGCATTTAGAAGGATTCCCAAAGAGCACGAAACAAGGCATTGGCGCCGTGCGGATGCCATTTAAACACAGAAAATACTCCGGCACTCGTGAAAATATACAGCGTTGAATGGTGGTGAAGCAGCGGGTTTAAAAAACAAGAACAAAATTAAAATGCAAATCAAACATCCAGTCTCAGCAACGGGATATTCCAATCAACCAATCTGCTGCTCAGTGGCTCACTGGGATCCAAGACGCTCTCGCCATTTTAAGCATCTATGAAGAGTCTGTCAGCATCCCACAGCCTGTTTCCTCCTCACACACTCTGCTGTATCCTACACGCTGCCTCTGTGCGGGGTGTTGTTTTTTTTTTCTCCTCTCTCTCTCTCTCTCTCTCTCTCTCTCTCTCTCTCTCTCTCTCTCTCTGATCCACACACACACTGAATCTGTATCTGCTCTCGGAACAAAAGAGCCGACTGCTGAATGTTTCTCTCTCAACGCTTGAGAAATCTGCAGAAACAGCGTGATTTCTTCATCTCGGAGAGCCCACTGCGAATAAAGGGCCTGCGTTACTGCTGTGGGGTCGTATTTACAGAGGCAAACAGTGGAAATAATGAGGATGAGCATGTTAAAAAAATAAATAAATAAATAAAAATACAAAATTAAAGTGGCATCACTGTCCACATACACATCCTTGCTTCAGACAAACCAAAGGTAAACCAACAGACTGTAACAGATTGTTTATTTATTGAATAAAAAATAATGCAATAAATAAATAAATAGCATTTATTTGTAACATCTGTTCAGCTTCGACCTAAAGTGTACAGACGTAAAATAAAATGTACCAGGCGCTTGCATATTGTATTTAAAGCTGATGGTTCAGCGCATGTGAACCTGACATGATAAATAGACCGGGAGGACCTCTGGCACTCCGCTATAACAAAGCAGAGGTCGCTCACCTGCACTCTACTACCACCTACTGGAGAGATGACGCATCTCAGGTCTTAATTGGAAAGGGCAATGGCTTTGTTATGTAATACAATAAGCATCACACACTAACGTAGCCTACAGTGTTCACATCATGCAGTCACATCCCGTCCATGTGCTGTTTATGGCGGCAACTCTATTTAATCTTTAATCGCCATGGTTTACGTCTAATATATTTACATCTATGTCTCGCCCAGCTGCTTCGCTGCTGATAATGTTTTCTGACAAGGAGGACTTTCTTTAGATTGAATGTTATCCAATGTTTTAGACAGACTGCAGAATCAACAGTAAAATAGAACTAATAAAAGAAAAACACACCTAAATCTGACTTATCAAAATGTTAGATTAAAAAATTTAGACATGCAGAAGTAAGAAGTTTTCACAACCAAAAAGTTCATGTCATGACATGATTTTGTTAAGTTTCTGAAATGTACTGGAACACAACTGAAACGTGTCATTAGTTTGAAAGACTTTTTCAGAAAATGCATCTCATTT